>OU426998.1:8029517-8177017 GCA_911387935.1 Dolichovespula saxonica | reverse complement strand
ATATCGAATCTTGTAGTTTAATTTTCGTCGAAATATTCGTAAATTACTTGACTATTTATTACATGATTTTTTTTAGTACATGTCTTATCTTTGATATATTTTATTTTTATATTTTTTCTATTTTTCTCTTTATTGTTCTTTTTTTATTCTATCGTTAAACTCTATGTATAGAATAGTTGAAAGAAGCATCTCGCTTTTTCTTTTCTTTTTTTTTTAAGAATAACCTTGCTTTCTCGCTATTCCTTTTTCTGGTATATTGTTTCTGATCGTGCAGCCATCGAATAAAGTGATCGCATACAAGTTGAAATATGAAAAACAAAAAAATCAAAACAAAGATAAAGAATTTTGATTACGTAGAATTCGAGGAGGGCGGGGGCTGGAAGGAAGAGAAAAGATGAATATTTTTCGCAAAAAGAAAATTTCGAATACTCTTATTCGAGAGTATTCAAGATAAATACTTGAATGTTGTGTTCGAAATACTAAAAGATAAATATTCGAGTTGTTGAAACCTTATAAATAGGTGTGCGTGTGTGTGTGTACACATACGTATATGTAAGAAAAAAAAACGATATATATATATATATATATATTTAAAAGAAATACGATTAAAAAAAATACTAACACCGGGCTAATATTTAGCAATGTACGAATTAATGTGTATCTTCTATTTTTTCACGGAAACATATGCATACTACAAATACATATACATGTAGAGGTATGTATTGCAATATATTTTGACGGAAGTTAAAAAAAAGAAAAAATTAACTATTAATCATTGTACACTTTTCATTACTATAAATGACAAATTTACACACACACATTCTATTGATGGAATAAATTGTTGGATAAAAAATGAAAAATTATAATTGTCTTCAACGAAAGTACGAAAATTATTATTATCATTATTTTCTTGTTTTTTCTTTTTTTTACAAGCAATCGAGACGTATCATTCTCAAGAGGAGAATTTCGAATAATTGAAAGAAAGAATGAAAAAAAGAAAGAGAAAGAAATTTTTGCGAATGAAAGGATACCGTTGTTCGTGTGCGAAAGGTAAGAGGAAAATGGGAGAGTGGTCGATGCCGCAAGGTCGTACGATATCGACGGCCTATCCGAGTCTCTATGATGTAGTATATATACATATGTATATAGGGTGTCTCGAATCAATTCGACCCTTCATTCTCTTTGCATTGACTCGTTTGCTTTCAAAAGTTTCTGCGACTGGATACGTGTAGAATGTTAAGACCATTGTCCGTAGTTATGACACGTTGGGTATGCATGAAAAAGTAGAAAAGAAAAAAGAAAAGAAAACAGAAAAGAAAAAAAAAAGGAAACTTGTGAATTTAATCATCTAAGCTGTGATATAACGATTGTCGTGTATATATGTATATGTATGTGTATATACCTAATTACACATATAAATGCCCGGTCTATAATATAGAACATATGTAATATGTGATTAAAATAAATTTTTCCGACATTATTGTTTAACTCTGATATTTGTGTTTTTACCTTGAAATTTAATAAGAAATAATGGATATTAAAAATAGATAATATTAAAATATATTCGATAATATTAGATAGTATTGGAAAAATGTTAAAATAATATTTTACGTTAAAATGATAAAAGAATGAATCGTTATAAATTCGTATATAATATAATTATACGATAATTATGAATTGAAAAATCGTTTAATATTTAAAATTTATTTCCATTGATATTAATCTTTTGTTATTAACAAAATGACCCGTTATTCAAGAGTTTTTATAAAAATTAATTAACAAAAAATTAATTAATTTAATCGAAAATTTTCTTCGAGAAGAAAAATTTATCTATAACATTAAATAAATTTAACATTTTTCCGAGATATAGTATATGAGATAAGATATACTTGAATACAGTATGGAACAAACACTTTGTTGCCAACTATTTGTTTGTATATTAAATATTTTTAAATTATTACTTATCTTTTGTTAATCAATAATCATTGTTACAACAACAGGAACAACAACAACAAGAATAAAACTGAAAAAAAAATGGTCCACTATTTCAATTTTACAGTTTATATTACCAATTGGAATAAATACTTCTCATTTTTATATCGATTATTGTGATAAATAAAAAAATGCAAAATATCTCTTCATTATTAATGATCGTCTGTAATTTGTTTATATCTATGCAACTACATGTGTCTGAATAATTGTCGGTAGTTTTGTTCTTGAATAAAGGATCGTTTATTGATAAAATAAATGAATAAAAAAAAGGAAAAACATAATATTTATCATTTATTTACAAACTGCCTGAAAATATTCTGTTCGACGAACTCTGAGGATCCTATGAAACGTAAAAGTACCCTACCGAATAGATTGGCTTGTTCGAAGGAAAGCAAGAAGATATTACGACCAGAAGTAGTCTTCAGCTACTCGAAGGGACGAGCTTCGTTCGACGATAATCTCGTAAATTTCTTCGCAGGGTTAGAATGGCTGAGTTGGATGGGGTAAGGGGTAAAGGAGCGATAGGACGAAGGGTGAGGGGAACGGAACAGAAGACGGGCAAAGTCTTGCTCTCGTTTCTGCTTCCTTGATTTGCGATAAAACTTCGAAATGAGTCCACCTAAGAGGACCGTACTAAAATTCGACCGGACATATTCTTGAGATATCACGTGTGTGTAAAATTGTAGATAATAATTCGGTCAAGCAGGGACTTTTACTACGAAGAAGAGAAAAAGAAAGAAAGCAAATACCGGTATTATATCTTTGACCATTATAAAAACTGAAATATGAGAGTACTGTTATTCGAAAATATCGCAATATTTTTAACCGATATTTACAAATAATTATTTTCGATTTTTCTATTTTATTTTTTCTTTTGTTACAATTTTCAAGATAATTATAAGAACAATACGACATTGTATTAACAAATTTATAGCGAAACCGATATGGTATCGATATCATTGTAATACCGAAATCAAAGTAATAACTAGAATTTCTCTGATACAATGTATAGTGTGATATAGAGTATGAAACATAATACGATGTTCGGTATCCTCGAAACGTTATAATTCCTTCCTACGTCTATTATTAGTATATAATTTATTAGTTGATTAAATATACTCTTAATGACCGATTAAAACCAGGGACTCAAATGTTTTATGACAGAGCTACCATTACAATAATGTACGTTTTACGACGTACATTTTTTTACGAACACAATAAATTAAATTTATCCTTAAAACCATTGGAAAAATGTTCTCATTCTCATAATCAAAAAATCCTGTGGTTTTTCTAATCCGTCGAGAAATGACGCATTGTCGTGAAACATTTCATCACGACGGAACCTACCCTTACAAATGTCACTAGAGGGTGGTTCTTCATTTTCAATCTGTCCTAAGGGCGGTCTAAAATGAATAATTTTAAAATTCTCGAATAAAAGAAAAAATTATTTTTTCCAGAATTGTATTCGCCAGCTAAAATTGCTTTAGCAATGCCACCAATATAAGTTAATGTCGAAGGATCTTTCTCGTCTTTAAAATATTTAACTACTACCGCCATTAAGATGTAATTTATCGAATGATATACGATAAACGACATATTAATAATAAGAATTAACAAAAATCTAAATTTATAAGTCGATTCTTGTTAAATATATTTTTATTGTTTTAAATTATTAGGGTGTCCCCTTAGTTTCTTCCTTTTTTTTCATAGTCATTCATAGTGTGGCGCGAAAGAAACTTAGGGGACACGCTAATATTTAGAAAGAAAAATACATCTCGATCTTACATAACTATGTTTGTAATAAAAAAAAAAACCGAAATGAATACCGGTATTTTTTCGATTTTCAGTAGTATTTCGATTTCGGTAATAACACTTGATAAAATACCGGTATTAAGTCCCTGTAGCCAGATTTTCAACAAAGAACAAATTAATCGCGTGATTAATACCAAAGTAAAAAAGAAGGCATTAGATAATTTGTGTTTATATAAATATTTATATATATTCTCTTTAATTAAACGTCTATATCTTATGACGAACGATCTATATCTATGCATTTAACCTTTTAAGAAAATTCATTATACAAAAGTGCGTTGATAAACATAAATAAATGAACTCTTTATAAACTTAATATTTCTTATATGCAAAAATAATTGTAATCAATAATTGTAATAAATTATGAAGAAAGATTGAATTTCACGAAGGAAGAAAGAATGACAAGATATAGAAAAAGAAATACGTATACAAGTAACATAACTTACATTTAAATTAACATTTCAGCAGAGGAAAAAAGCTTGATAACGAAACGTTGAACGAAAGAAAAGTGAAGATAAAAGTGACGATTAGAAACTGGCACGGGTGTGGGGGGAAATAGAAAAAAAAAAGTTGCAAGTACTATAATCGACGCTGTGGTGACCATATGGGGGAAGAGATAAAAACGTGGATGAAACGTGCATATGTAAATAAACGAGTGTTAATATATGTAGCTAGTGTCACTTACAAACGTGAGCGGATAGCCACGAAACGGCCGTGTAAAGATAGAATAAGCGTGCCTTATCTCTTGATTGTCCGTGTCATCCTTTCCCATTTTTACCTTTTGAACATCTAATTAGAAGAGAGAGAGAGAGAGAGAGAATTGTGATGAGAAAAACCAATCTGAGAGCTTTGAAGAGTTCGAAGTACTCGTTTGTCGCGGTTTTATGATAGACTCGATCAAGGATTATAACTGCAAAAGAAATACCGTAAAAAATTTGATAGAATTATTACACATCGACGTATAATCCTTCATAATGTCATGTAATTTTCAAATCATATTTTGTTCCCCATTCGGTGCGATAAATAATTGAAAAAAATTTATTAAAATACTCCAATCAGGTGGATGCATCTATGTTTCTATTGTATTCGCACACTCGCAAATTCGTTGCACGTCTTTTGCACACATACGGCGAATGCATCTGCTTCAATATTCACGAAACGTACGATCGTACCAGATAAGAATTTTCTTATTTATCCAAAACTCGTTGATGACGTTACTTCGTATGTGCGACACATATTGAAAACATGCTGAATAAACCTAACCCCGACGTAGACTTCGAGAATCGAGGATATTATTTTGTATAACTATGAAATGGGTTTAAGAGAAAAATTTAGGAAAAAATTCAAGTTGTTAAATACTCATTTTATATTAGTTCGATCTATGTGTAATAATAATTATTTAAAGAAGAATATACAGATATACATATATATCGTATACATGAACTGTTTATTTTGAAAGTAGCCTAAGTCCGTTTGTCAATTGTTGTTCGTTGACTATAGTAACGTTATTTTGAATTTTATTGAAAAACGAACTTTTAAATATCTCAATTTAAATATAAATGGACTTAGGTCACTTTCAAAATAGACGGCTAAAAACAAAATCATTTGAATTTATTAGATCGTTCGTTTCACATATTAATCAATCTTACTAATTTAATTCGTCGATATAACAAGATTTACTTTCATACGAAGGAAACTTTCGTTTTTCCAGAATCAGACGTATCGTTGGATATGTAAGCGCTCATTGTCAACGAGCCTCGAATGTCACGAATACTAGGTATCGTTTGGAGTCTCCTGAATCTAGTCCGAATATCGATCTGTCCTTAAAGTGAACCGCTCGACGATAAGACCGAAGAAGCGATCAACTGATCGTAGTAATCTTTCTCTCATAATCCATTTTAATCGAAAGTATCATACGATACCAGCTGATCAGGTCTATAACTTCGTTTTCTTAAACTCATTTATCATCCCTTTTCTCTTTATCGATGAGATTCTTTTTATTCGATCTTCTATAACCTATTACAATAGAAATATATACAAAATCGATCATTTATACAGAAAACAAAATAAAAGAAATAAAAATAAAAATTCAAAACAATTTCAGACACGATCCGATAATATTTCACTGTATAAATAATAAGTTAACTTCATTGTATTAATAAAAATCGTTGATTTATAAAATTATCAATCTCTTCAATAATCCCTTACTTTTTCTTTTTACTACGATTTATTATATATAAATAAAAAAAACCTAACTCATATTTTAATTTAATTCTCTACGCGCGCGTGCGCGTGTGTGTATGTGTGTGTTGGAAATCTTATTGTATTGTTTTGTCACAAAACTACCAGAATTAATTCACATTAATAATGAATTAAGTTTAATTATTAAACGTTAATTAAATTCTTTCTGAATATATGTTATACATATTATAATAGAATAACACTTATTATATAACATTAGTTATAGTATAAATTATACTTATTACATTATAATTCTATCTATTATATACTATTAGTTATAATAAGAATTAAACTTATTATAATAATAATTATACCAATATACGTAACTTAGTAAAATTATAAGTTCAATATTATATAATACCTATTTAGAACCAAAGAAAAATAGGGTCGATCTTATAAAAGGGTTTAACATGATCGTTAACTTATAGAGACGATCATTTCTCTCTTTCTCAAGTATTTTCGCATCTTCATACATTATAAGAAACAGAACTGTAATTTATTGTAACATAGCCGATAGAAAAATCGATAGCCCGTTTGACTTTCAAGCAGTCAGTAGAATATTCTATGCATCTATGTCAACGTACGGCCTTCCTACAGAGAATGCACAGCATAGATAAATCAGAGAATACAGGCAGGATCTCTTGCTATGAACAGACAACTCGGCTACGAACGAGCAACGTATAGATAAGTTAACAAAGCAAATTTTGTGGTCGATTTTCCTATCGTAAGGATCGATACCAAACTCGTAATTTCTCTCTCTCTCTCTCTCTCTCTCTCTCTCTCTCTCTCTCTCTCTCTCTCTCTCTCTCTCTTTCCCCTCTCTCTTTCTCTATCTGCCATTGTTGTTCTTAAAGGCAAACGAAAGAAATTTTTTTCCAGTACAAACAAAGTAAATTTTCATTGAATGATAAAAATGAATTTGGTCGATTGTCCTAAATACTAATATTTTTTTTTTACCTAATAAATTCATTTTACCTAGAAAAAAAGTCACAAAATAACATGATCATTTTGATTAGTTATAAATGTTATTATGAATATATCTACTTATTATTTCATATAATGATTTTTCAAGACATTATGACATATAATATATGTTATATATGCCCATATTATGAGGAAAAAAAAGAAATTCATAAAGTTCATAAATTAAAATATAAAACAGAGGAGACAAAAAGGTGTATTATAAAAGAAAATTATAATAAATAAATAAATATATATATATATATATATATAAATATATATATATTACATGTAAAAAAAAAAAATAATATGTAAAACATTATAAAATTTATTAAATTATTCTTTAATATATAATTTTTTTATATATTTAATATATTGAATTATATTATTAAAAAATAATTATTAAAATCAATATTTTAATTATTCCAATTTAAACTCTCTTTATAAATATATAAATACTTGTTCTCCTCTTCTTCTGTGGTTTTGTTTTCTAATCATAAGACAATATATACATACATACATACATACATACATACATACATACGTACGTACGTACATGTGATATATCTTAATCCTTCGTCCTCGAATGACAAGTCTAATCTATCATGGTAATCTAATACCGAAGTATACAATGACCCATTATAAAGTATATAATAGTAATTATACTTACATAAACGAAATAAAATCTAAACTAAATCACACGTCAATAAATTAAAACCGAGAGAAATCGTCGGTAATTATAATGTTAATGTGTTTTCTAAATTCAAACTATTATACTTATCTACATACTCATTTTCTGATATCTACAATAATTGACTATAATATTTCTGTGAATTACAAATATTTTCATCGATTACAATTATCCGTTGTTAAATATAACATGTGAATTTAGTTTGTAAATATAATCGTATTTTTTTTCAAATATTTTTTCTAAAAATATATACAGTGGGGGACAAAAGTATTCGTACAGTAAGTATGTGAAAATAAAATGATCTGTATTTTCTACATTATTGATCAGATTGACATAAATTAGTTCGCATGTTATTCCCTAACATTAGTAGTAAGTAATATAAATAAACAAAAGTTAATTAATCCTTGGTCACTTGTAAAACTTAATTTTTCGTCAAATGGTGAAATTTTACCGGGACATAAATAATACTCTACATCTTTAGTAATTAATATAAATGTAATGTTTAGTATTTCGTAGGATTCCTCTTTTGGCGAATAACTTCACCTAGTCTGTTCGGCATTGATAATACTAATTGTTTTATAAAATCCGGTGTTATACTATCCCACTCTTTTTTAAAATTTCTTTTAAATGTTCTTTCGATGTTCTATTATATTTTCTTAGTCTTTTTTCGAGTTCCCACCATACATGTTCAATGGAATTTATATCAGGTGATTGCGGGGGAGTTACTAACATGTGCGGAGTATTGTATAACAACCACTGGCGCACTATGTTTGCCCTATGTTTTGGGTCGCAGTCTTATTGGAAATAAAATGTACTTCCAATATCTAATTTGTCCGCACTTTTTTGTAAATTTTCCTTTAAAATATTTAAATATAGATGTTTATCCATTATTTTATCTATTATAACTAATTCTCCAACCCCATTTGCATCATGACACCTCCTCCCCTGCATATGCACTTCATTGTGCATATGTTCCCGAACTTCTGATGCAATTTCAGATGCACTGGTATCTGGCTTTTTTATAATAATTCTTATAATTTTTCGTTCTCCTCTTAAACTCAATTTTCGACTTCTTTTTAGATTATGTAATATTCCTTCTGTTTTAAATTTATTTATTATACTCTGAATCGTCGAACGACTTCTTTTTAATATTTCGGCTATTTTGGCATACGATTTGCCCTCCTTGAATAAATTTATAATAATTTTTCGCTCCTCTAAAGTCGTTTCCTTGCACTTTCTTCCCATATTTCAAATTATTAACAATAACGTGTTATCACCTTGCCTATTTTAAGTAAACTACTAGAATTCTACTGATACAATGTTTGTTTTGGGTCAAACGTTCAAGATCAAATATATCTCTTATATTTATCAATATAAATAATACTGTACGAATACTTATATCCCAATGAAATTTCACCATTTGATGAAAAATTAAGTTTTACAAGTGACCAAGGATTATAATTAACTTTTGTTTATTTATATTACTTACAACTAACGTTAGCAAATAACATGTGAACTAATTTATGTCAATCTGATCAATAATGTAGAAAATACAGATCTTTTTCTTTTCACATACTTACTGTACGAATACTTTTGTCCCCCACTATACATACATACACGATCGACGTTTTTATTGTTATTGATAGAAACGAAGTAACTCTATTTGTCAAACGAAAGTAACGTCACGAAAATTAAAAAAAAAAATTCGTTATTGTTTAAGTAACACGATTGACATTGTACATGAACGTTTATGTAAATGTTTCAAAAATATCAGTCTAAAAATAATCTTTTACGATCGCAGAAAACTTTTAAAAATCTTTTCATTGGCAAAATTGAAGAAAGTTATCATCAAATACGTACCTACGTACTACGTACAATATAAAATATTTATACCAAATGAAACATTTATAAATGTCCGAGCAAATATTTCATGACTAATTGAAGTTATAAGAAAGTTTAATAAAAGAAATTTGCACGACAGCTTTGACTGGGTTACAAAGTGCATATAAAAAAAAATTTCATTTTTTCTTTCTTTTTTACTCATCACTTCCGAGTTACGAAGGTCGACACAGCTTTTTTTACCCTCCTCCCCCCCCTCATATTTATACAGCAGCAATCATTCGCAATCAAAATAATATCTAGTAAAAAATGTGCATCGATTGTCAAAAATATATCGTTCACGAGTTAATCTTAAGTATTCTTGCATATTAAAGTAAAGTTTATCACTTAAAAGCTATAGAATATTTTGAAGTCGATTACGTCTTTGCATTATCATTTGACATTAAACTCGTAAAAATTAGTACGATTGCTTGATTTATTAAATAATGTACATATGCCATTTCTAAAGCACGAATTATGAATTACAGTACAAAATATGAGTGTGTTCAATCAGTCAATTTTGTTACCAGACATTATTTTGATTGCGAATGACTATTAACATACAAATATGCAAGAAAACTAAAGATTACAGGTATCCGTATAAAGAGATATCCATTTAAGAAGAAGAAGATGAAAAAGCAGAGAAGAAAAAAAACTACGTCGATCTCTTGTAAATTGAAAAGGTCGGGAGTAAACGAAAATAAAAAAAAAATAAAAAAGAAAGAAAGAAAAAGTAAAGAAATATTTATACGTGCACCTTGCAACTGACTATCAGAATGGTGCAAATTTTTCTTAATAAACTTTCTTGTAAATTCAATCAGTCGCGTAATATTTCCTCGGACGTCTATAAACGGACACTGTACACATGTGTATATATATACGTATACATGTATATACGTATACGTGTATATATATACGTATATACATACATATATACATACATATATACATAGATACTTACACATTGTCATCTACAAGCGGCTACCCGTAATTTCCCGCTCATTACGTGGGCGTGTTAGAAGGTCGTATTTCCACAGAAGAAGAAGAAAAAGAAGAGGACGAAGAAGAAGAAGAAGAAAAAGAAGAAAAAGTTTCACGTACTCTTTAGATCTTTCAAACGTCGATAACAGAATTGTCATTCTTTTTTTTGTATTGCCTCTCTTATTTATACCTTTTCGAATAATTTCTCGTATATTTTTTATATAATATTATTAAATCTTTAAAGAACATTAAAAAGGATTTTAAGAAAACGTTCAACTCCTTTATAGAGTTTCATGTATCTTACTTAGAATGCATAGAAGAAAGGAAGAAAGAAAAAGGAGAGGGGGGAAATGAAAAAGAAATAAAGAAAAAGATTATTCAAATCTTTATCCATATTGACTCTTAATTTAAAAAGATTCTAAGAGTAGGTATGCTAATACGATGGAACTCCGTCGTGGGAAACGAGTCATTTCAAGTAGGATCTATTATATGCATACGTACATATATAGTACGTGTATATATAATACATAAATGTATATATATATATTAAATAAACATTAACAAAATGTTGTTCGCTGTCTCACGACCACATTAAACATTTAAATATATAAATTAATTAATTTATAAAAGAGAAAAAGAAAGGGCAAACAAAAATGTCATTTGAAGAATAAAATCGGTAAAGAACGTTGATACCTTTGAAGTTGGCTACACATGGCCATCCTAAAGGGTCACCGTAACCTCCGATGAATGGGCAAGGCACACGTTTTATATTAAATGACCGTTCTCAATTGATATTAGTCATGTGCATGAAATCAATGAAAAAAAAAAGAAATAAAAACGACCAGTACGATGGTAGAAATGATATTCCCAATTAATTCGATTCATTTCGAAATCCATTGAACATCCACGTACTTACTACATACTTTCTATATAACTTCTCCATGTCAATCTATCTATCTATCAATTTATTAATTTATCCATCTATCTAACCATCTCTCTTCTTCTCAATCCCATTCTCTGTCTACATATATATATATATATATATATATATATATATATATATATATATATATATATATATAACATATACATATACATGTTCTATCATGCGCATGAGTACGCGAGGATAAAAGAGAAAGAGAAAAAGAGACGGACGAATTGGTAGTTTAGCTAGACAATGACAGAGAACGAAGATATATATACATATATATATATAGAGAGAAAAAGAGAGAGAGAAAGATAGATGATAAATGAACAAAGAAGAAAAGAGATGGTAAATAAAGGTGCGAAAGAAAGAAAATATCTTTTAAAAACTCACATTTTTCCGCGATCCGCCGCCATAATCTCTGGGAAAGAATTTGACGTTTCGAACTTAACGAGTCACGTCGTCGTCCTTTCTGGAACTCTTCTCTCCTCTTCTTCCTCGCCCTCGCGAGCTTTCAGGATGTCACACCTCTATCGCAATGGGCACCGCCATGCGCGGGGCTAAACGTCGGGAGGGGAACGTGAACACACCAGAGAAAGCTAATCAAGAGGTCGTATAATCGCGAATATGTATATACACAAATGCGCACAATTCACATACACACATATATATATATAATATATATTGCGTGTTATCGGTTAAAACCGGCTAACCAGACGAAAACTCTGACAGCAAAACCGCGTGCGAGTTCCACAGTGATACAAGTCCACGTTACCTGTTTTTTCTCCCTCCTATTCAATTTCCTCTCTCTCTCTCTCTCTCTCTCTCTCTCTTTCTATGAGTCGCGCGTTCTCGCTCTCTCCTCCCCTCCCCCTCTTCGTCACCTTCCGCGCAACCACACACGAAACCGCGCGAACTTACACGAACAACACTCCTATTTCTATTCTTCTTCTTTTTCTTCTTCTTTTCCCTCTTTTTATTCTCCTTCTCTTTCTTCCTCTTCTTAGAGCGGTAACACGATAATCCTAACGAAAACTTACGATCGAACAGCTGACGATTACTTTTTCACATGTATAAAAGGATGAAAAAAAAAGTAACAAATAACGTTTCTCACGACACAGTGACCTACATAAATACGTAAGTATTATGTTCGCGTTGACGAAATTTCTTTTTTAACTCGAAGAAAAGCTCTTGTCGAACGCTATCCGACTCCCGGCTTCCAAGCTGTCATCGATCGTACAGGCGGAGTGTCGACTCAACTTCCACTACCATCTACCGGCGAGATGTTAAACTTAGTAAGATTCCGGTACTTCGCTTAACAATTTGTAATTCTATATACAGTAGACCCCCCGTACAACGTGGTTGTTAATACATTCCCGCGTTGTATGAAATCGCTTTACAGGAGATCGTGTTATACATTTGGCGGAAAAAAAAACAAAATAATTACGAAACAGAAGAAAATCGTCCCAATATATATTTTTAGCGCGTTATAGGAACTCACGTTATACAGGGATCTACTGTACATATATAAACAAACCAACAACACGTGTTCCATATCGACGATAACATCGCTATGATTCCGAAAGTGAAGACCAACCATGTGGAATTTCTTTCTTCATTAATGTAATTCGTTTCGTCCGAAAATAAAAAGGATTCGTTTAATGACATCAATTCTCTTATTTGCAATTTAACGATTATCATATATTTTATTTGTTTTATTTTATTTCTTTTTTTTCTACTGAAACGAGATAATAGTTTATTATTACTTAGTCAAATTTTTTACTACTTGTAACTATTTTGTTACATAAAAAAACTGTAATGTACAGTTAATGCTTCATGTACACAATGAAAATGTTACAGGGTAACAGAAATATAATGGAAACATATAATGTTTCATTATATTCAAGCGTTTATATTTACTCTATCGCATAACAATATTTTTTATACTGTTCTAAGTAATTTAGTTTCTTTAATCAATTGAAGTTCTTTTTTACGTTCTATGACCTGTAATTCTCTCTTTTCCAAAAATTCTGCATATTCTTTTGGATCTAGTTCTCGTACTATTTCGATGCCACAAGTTCTGGCTATTCCTACTACCATTTTACAAATTTGTTCTAAGGACATTAATGCTAATGAGGGATCTTCAGATTTTATTTTCGCAATTTCGTACAAATGTTTTAGAGTTATCTTGCCTGCTACTTCGCCTGTAACAAATAAATTAAAAATAACATAGTAACTAATTAATAATATTTTACCTTTAACAAATTATTACTTTATCTAAACGAGCTACTTTCATATGTAATTGTAAACCCTATATCCTTATTAAATATCTCGATTGACATAAAGATTTTATACCTTTCTCCATTCTTGCTACTTGTATTCCAGCTGCTTGTTTTAAAAAATAAGTGGTTGGTGGTTTGTGTATGACTAGATTGTAACTTCTATCAGGATTTACCTTGACTCTACACGGTAATGGAATTCCTTCTTTAATATGCTGCGTTTTTTCATTAAAATCTTTACAGAAATTAGGGATATTGATATTTCTCTAAAAATATAAAAGATATTAAATTAGTATAAGGCATTCATGAACTGAATATAACTGTAAAGAAAAAGAAAGAACAAGTTAAAAACATTTATTCTAACCTGTCCAAGCATAGGACCTAGTGGTGGACTTGGTTTCGCCATTCCTGCAGGTATATCCGTACGTAATTTAGAAGAATGATCTACTTTCTCCATTATTTTTTTAATTGTTTTCATTTTCCCTGCCTTCGACATTTTTAATGATATCAATAACAATTTAAAATATAACCCCAATACTAACTTCTTTCACGTTGATACTCTTGCAGTCTGGCTTACCGATCGAGCAACTCTATTTAATCTTATCACGATATATCATGCCTTTATACTGAAATAAAAAATATTGAAGTTAGTAGTAAGATTTTATGAAAAATTATCATAGTCTAATTCGATTTAATTCATTTGAAAAAAAAAAAAGAAAAACAAAATGTGTATACTACGATATAATTAATCATAAAGAAGTAATTGAATACTTGATACTTATAGCGTAAATATGTGTGTGCGTGTGTTATTAGGAATAACATACATAAATCTTGAAAAATTATTATCATATTATATGTGTGCATATATATACATATATATATATATAAAGCATTATATATTTAACTTAGAATACCGGTAGTCTAGCGCAGGCTTGCAAAACCAACTCTGTTTTGTACAACGTAGCTATGACTACAATTTATGGAACACGCAAATAGTTTAGCTCAAGTTCTCTCGTGAATAAGAAAAAACTAAGGATTGACGATCGTCAAAAACATTACATAGTTTACTTTATCGATAAAATCAACATGAACGACAAGGAAGATTGTGCATGGGTCTTTGATTCATTAGTTGGATTTTTGCAAGGCCCAATTTGGTCTGCACCATTGCTGACCTTCATAGAAGAAAAATCATTGAGTACGTGTTACCGTATATGTTATAATAATTATATAATAAAAAAAAAGGGAAGAATAGTTTTTACCTATTTATGTACCATCATGGTATGTATCAATGCGCAAAATTACGAAACAATAATTCACTTTATAGTCTTCGAAGCAGACGAAGAGGATAACAACGAAGAGTATCGTAAAATATATCAAGAATATAAAAATTTGGTAGACCTCTTGCTCGGATGTTTCATGGAGGACATGGGTATAACTCCGGAACAATTCGAGCACGCATGTAACATTAATAAAAATACAAAAATGCCGATACAATTTCAACAAGTAAGTGAAACGTAAGAAGAAAAATATAATGAACGATTGTTAAAAAAAATAATTTTAAATTATACGATTTAACGTTTCAGAGTTTATTCGAACAAATATGGGCGGCGAACGAGTACGAAATCTTTAAAAGGATGATGATACAAAAGAATTTAGAGTTGCAATTGCAGGCATTGAATATGATAGAACAAAAATTTGGCCTAACTCCAGCTTCTCTTATATACGAAACGGAAGGTTTGCAGGATGAGGAATTGGTAATGGAGGAGTTAATTAAGTGAGTTAACTTTTTGTATTAAAAATGACGTCTTCAAGATTTTCCTTCTCAATAATAATAATAATAATAATAATAATAATAATAATAATAATAATAATAATAATAATAATAATAATAATAATAATAATAATAATAATAATATTAATAATAATAATAATAATAATAATAATAATAATAATAATGATAATGATGATGATGATGATGATGATGATAATAATAATAATAATAATAATAATAATAATAATAATAATAATAATAATTATGATGATGATGATGATGATGATGATGATGATGATAATAATAATAATAATAATAATAATAATAATAATAATAAAATAATAATAATAACAATTATAAAAATAATAACAAAAATAATAATAATAATAAGAAGAAGAAGAAGAAGAAGAAGAAAGCGAAAACATTTAACAGATATGTTTTCGTAGTAAACACATTATGGAGAGTCAAAAGGAGGAACGAGCGATACCTACGGAAACTTCTCTTGTCGAAGAGCACGAACGTCTTGCTAATGAGTATCGTAATGAGAGGACACTGATGGAGGAAGCTTTGAGAGCTACGGCACGATCTCCTGAAAATTCTTCTCCCAAACCAGAGATAAATATTACTAATGAGAAGATCAAAGCTCGAATTGAAAAATTAGAAAAGTTGCCGCCATTGAAAACATTTCAACCACTTGAACCTATATCTTCAACAAAAATGGAACGAGTTCGGAACAATGTATATATATATAACTATATGTGTATATTTAAATATATGTGTATATATAACTCTCTCTTTCTGTGTGTGTGTGTGTGTGTGTGTGTGTGTACAGGATGTCTCGGAACTGATAGTATAAGCGGAAAGAAAATGAATTTGTTAAAAAAAAAGTCGAGAAAATAGAATAATATTGTTTCATAAGAGAGTTCGTTTTCGGAAAAATCGAGCTTTTTAAAATGCAATTCGTGCATACGAAATCACAACTAATTGCAAGCTATGACTCACCGACAGACAGACTAAACAACAACACGTATGTCATCATCCTGATGGATCAACGAAAACTGACTGTAATCACATAAACAACAAATCATAAGAAATCGTAAAATATTGTTTACAAACACGATGAATCATATCTTAATCGTAATTACATACGCACGTACGACTTAATGAATTTTCAAAGTCGATCTTTTCGAAAACTAAGCATCTTACGAAACAAAAGGAAAATGTTAATTTATATTTTCGACTTATTTTTCTATGTACTTACAATCACCTCCTTCTCGCTTATATCATGAATTACGAGACACCCTATGTATGAACGCACACACACATACTGCATGTTAAAAATCAATGTAATTATATACTCGCGTAAATATGTAATAACATTTAGGTATTTTCAGACGAAAGAAGAAGATATAAAAAGACGGCAAGACTATCTAAAAGCAAGACGAGACGAATTGGTAGCCCTAAAGAAAGAAGTACGTAGTCAGCGGCTCGAAATGAATGCAACGCGTCCGAGTTCTGCTCGAGTAGTTGCAGATGCAACGATAAAAGGAGAGCAGGAATTAGACGTTGGTCAGTCATTGGAACCGTCGATTCTTCAAGTACGTAAAGCTTTAGCGGCACGATTGAAGGCCGAAGTTGTGCACAAGTGAAGTGAATATATAATAATATGTTTATCATTATTATACGTATGTTCTATTGATCGTAATCGGGGCAAATTGATCGATTAATTGATTGATTGATTGATTGATTAATACTCGTAGGAGGATGTGTTTCGTCTTCTTCCGTCTCTTTTTAAACTTCAATATTAAAACCTTGTTTCTCTTAGTTTTTTTTTCCTTTCTATAAGCTTTTTCACCATTAAAACGAAGAAATATAAGACGTAGTTATACGCAAACATGTTGTTTCAGTTTATTCGTATTATGAAAGGTTTTATTTGTATATAAATGCCTAACTTGTTTCAAATATAATACTTGGATTGCTCATAAATTACATAAATACTATGCATACTACTTCATTCCTCAGTATCTCGTTCCTTTTAGCGATATAAATAAAATTATTCAATCGTTTATCTCATAGAATAAAATTTGTAATTATTGCCTACATGATCATCGAATACAATCGACTTTTTTTTCAATGAGCCAGATTAATATTTACAATGGTGTTACAAAATATGAGCAAAGAAGATTGTTTTGCATCGGAGAAAAGGTAAATATAATGACGAAATATAAAACGTTTTTTTACGAGTAAATCGATAATAATAAAGACGATGATATTTAATTCGCCGATTGCGCCCGATTCGAAATAACAATTTTGCGAGTACGCTTTTTAAGGTAGGGTCTGTAACTCTATCTAATAGCCGCTTTTGTCTAAATTTTTAATTTTATTTAATTAAATATTGTTCGCACTTCTACACCACACATATTTTGCGTCAGTCACACCATCATTTTCACCTTTACGACCAACTTTAATATTGAATAAGACAGATCGGTAGCAAAAAACAAGCAATAAGTACTCTAATGTGTAATTCTGTAATTATTAATTACTGTAACAGTATGTACATATTAATTACACATTTAACACGATGATAATATTTCTGACATATATTAATAATGATAATTAAAAAAAAGAAAAAAGAAGGAAGGAAAAGAGCAAAAAAAAACAAAAAAAACGACACTACGTCTAACACACGTTATAGATCACGGAAAGCAATAAGAGTAAATTTACATTTGATTAACATTAAAAGTAAATTAATATAAATCCTTGTAAAGGTCGATAAATTTCATTATTAATAGTCATCAAATAAAATAACTTGAATTCATCGACTTTTATAAAGATACTATTTTTTTTCTCGTTTAATAATGCAATGTGTCCATTGCATCCATTGTAAGCTTTTCTTCCATTCAATGTTGCTTGTTATATGCTACTTATTCTGCCTATATAATATTCGGCTTAGTTAATCTAATCCTCACATCATTCATTCTCCGACAGAATAAAATGCAAAATATGATCTTTCATTTGTAGTCCATATTTATCGTCGTCATGCACACTGATTTTTTTTATAACTGCTCATTAACTTACAGAATTGATGAACTTCATTTTCTTATAAAAAACGTGTGATTTTTCGAGTTTGTGTATTTTGTATGTGGCTACATATGTCAGAGAACAAAAATGTCACATTCTGTTGGTATTTTAAATGTAAAACGCACGTTATCGTTAATATTAATATCAATATTATTATTATTAGCACGTGTGGTATTGTACAATGTGTAAATTTCCGTTCTTTGATTAATGTTACAATGTAATGACTGTGTAACATTGAATACAGCAATCTTGGTAATAAACAGCCAAACAAAATGTTTTAGATTTTTCGATTAAATGAAATTTTTAAAAGTGCCCCTGGAAATGCTGCATTTGTTTTGTTTTCTTTTTTTCACATATTTACAACTTAATTCTCCTAAAGAATGTCCTGCGTAACGTTTTACGATATGATTAAAATTCTGTGACGTTTCACGATTTTTTCATAGATTATAATCTACGAATGTTTTTATGTATTATAATTATTTTTCTGTTTTTTTAATTAAATTTTTATCTTCACTCTTATTGAAATGATGAGTAAACATATAGTACTCTCGGAAATAAAATAATATTCGAACTTAGGACGGTCCAACGATAATTTCTTCCTAACAAAGTATAGGAATTTTACTGCACTTAATTTTACATCCCCTTATACTCCCTTTGCCCTCTTCTATCCATTGCGTATCTCTCTCTCTCTATATATATATAATATATCCTCTCTATTATGATTATTCAATAATACATTCTTAGAGAGTACGATACAATAAAGAGAAAAAAATGTATATCAAACTATTTACTAGAAATATGCCACAAAGACATTCTGACTTCTCTTGATGGCAAGTATTTAAAAAAATAATGGAAAATGATAGCGACAAAGCCTAAAACACTCTGTACAAAAATACATTGAGTATAATTTAAATAGCATATAATTGCATCTTTACTTTAGTATCACTTAGGTATTAATTCATCCGTTTCATTTACTTACATTCGCCGCACCCAATGTAGCATTCTATGCCTAAGAATATCTCTTTCTTAATATTGAATAAATTGTGAATATATGCAAAACACACGAAATACATTACTCGATATTCTGTTACTTAACTACCTAATTAATATATTCAGTTACATTTTCTGTGGTCATTTCAGAATTAACAACATTTTATATATACACACATTACTCAGCTCCAGCGAATTTGCCTACTTGAAATATTCACAATATACTAATCTCATGAGTGAATTAACTTTTATCACCTTTTGTAGTATCATAAGTTAATATATGCGTCTGTTTGTTAAAGTTTTTCAATATGTGCATACGAATGTTCTTACGACATCACAAAAATTTCAAATGTTCATACTTACAATTATACAACAGTCTTGGAAATTCTTTTGTGTTAGATGTATTGAAAACTCTGTACATTAGCTTATAATACTTTGTTATAAAGTCAACTCAATCAGTATAAGGCAATAATTTATTTCGAATTGGTCACTGTATAAGGCCTGCTCTAGTTAAATAATTATTCAAAGTAATAGATTTCTCTTCGCTAGAGATCTTAACTATGTTAAAAATTACGGATTAAACTAGAAAGTAGACACTCTTTTCTGGAGCTGACTTTTCCTGTAATTTTATGACATACAGAATCTCAATTTAAACAAAAATTAAGATTTCGTATTGCAGTATTCGAGATTATTCTCATCTCATGGCTCTACTACATAAAATAATGTAAGTAGATATGAATATTTTCATAAATTAGATATTCTTTTTTCAGTGCACAGAGATTATTCCAGGCTTCTCATTTTGCCCTTACGATTAAAAAAAAAAAAGATTTGTAAAAAAGATACTATACTACACTTAATATTCAAGATTCGTTAAATATTCTTTAAAACATACTTTTTATATCAAGGATTGCTATTGGGCATGAAGTGCAAACTGATAAATATACACAAATCAAATATTTATTGTACAACTTCTACTACTTACATTGATAACCAAAAAACTCTTCAAATGTATTTTGAAGGAAACTGAGATTGTGAAGTAGTCGCATATTTTCTGCTTAATCCAAGTATGTGGTCGTTTTACAATCGTTACAAATATACATATATATACAAACTAAATATTATTTCCGTCGAGTTGAATAAAGATTCATGGTATCTGACCTTTGCAAAAACAGATTTCAATTGCTCGTCCCACTAATTCAATTCGTGGATGGCTAATCAAAAACACAACTGTTTTTGTGCGGTAGATCATGTACTTTTACATGCGAAAATGGTCTTTACACATCTTGTAGTAAGTTCCTTTTCGATGGACTCATACATGTCATAGTCACAGTTTTTAGATTTATAGATCTAGACCAAAGTGTATACTTAGACATTAATGTCTATAGACCCACCAGGTCTAAAGTTTTTCACCTTATCTGTGAAAATTTTCCCTACTACGTAGATTTCCAGATAAGTGGAATAAATCATTAATCCTTTTTAAATTCATTTAATTCATTGAGTGAACTTCCAATATTTCGTCAATATGATAATACAATTATTTTGGCTTTACCTTCACTTGTGTTTGTCGATCCCGTTGTCCAATATGTTTTTCCTTTATTTTTTTTCTATACCATTTCCAGTCACTGTCTTTTCACATTCATTTCTTTGTTTAATATACACAATTAAAGAAAGAAAAAGATGTAAAAGTTCATCACGCATTGTGTTTTAAAAGCACTTATTCATTGCATCTATCACTCAGGATGAATAAAGTACAACCTGTACCCTCCTCATTGTAAATTAATAGATTGTATAACCTTTCGATCAGCATTTTGTGCACATAATAGGGGCCGTATTTTACTAAAAACTTTGGAGATCGCACATTCATTTTGAATTTCGAGAATGTCTACCACGACAATCGTTGCCGTTTTGGCGAAGGACTTAATCCAGAATCCTCATCTTCTTCATCAGAATCTTCTTCATAATCGACCAATCCCTACAAAGTTAATTGTTTATATATTATAAAATATTCACATATATATTTATATGTAAAATTTTGTTTGAATATCTTAAAACAGTATAATTACCTTTCTAATTATAATTCCTGCCTTCTCTACAGTACCAATGGTAGAACTAGGAGTAATCTCAGGTGTAACTGGATTTTCATTCGTTGTCGATGTACTATTGTTGACTTGGGTTTGCTGAGGAGTGATATTATTATTTGCTGTATTATTGTTTAATACAGATTGTTGTTGTTGTTGTTGCTGATGATTTTTCGACTCTGTAAGGGAAGGCCCAAGGGCAGAATTAGAAGATGAAGATTGTTTTTTAGCTGAAGCAGGTGGTACCAAATCTGCCGTGGCCGCAGGTACCACTGCTTCTCCTTCATCAAAATCTTCATCCTCTCTAAACCACATTTCTTCTTCTTCATCCAATTGTCTCTGATCTCTTCGATATCGGCTATTTCTTAATATTGATGGAACGCTATACAGGTAAGTAAACAAAAATATTGTTAAAATATTTTTAACGCGTTAAATGACGCAAAGGTCACCGGTGACCAGCACTCTATTTGCCAGGGGATGATGGGGATCATCGGTGACCGACAATACCATAACATAACAATAACAATGATTTCATTCAAGCATCGTAGTAAAATTATATAAAATAGGTCCGACATTCAATATGTAAGTAAATTCACGTATAAGTAAATTCAACTGTAATCGATACTAAGTAAGAATCTATGATATACAAGAATTTGTGCCATGTTAGAAAGCAAGAAATGTTTAATCCACAAGCAAATTCTTGTAAAATAAAATATATTGCACCTTGAATACATGTACCTGTCGAGCGTTGTTCTGTCACGGTCCTTTAATTTATCCTGATGTTGTTCATACCTCAGCTTTAATGCTTTGAATGTTTGTACATAGTCAATTGCTTCCAATTCTTTTGAAAAATTTTCTACAACGTGTGAACAAAGTGATTTGATGTCTTCCTGTAATGTAAAATACTTATATACATACATATACATACATACATACATACATACATATATATATATATATATATATATATATATATATATATATATATATATATATATATATTAAATATAATATCACTGTACGAAAATATTTCAAAAAGTAGTTCAAAACTTTTATATAGTTACAACTTACCAATTTAATAAATTCAAACATTTCCAAAATAGCAGAATCTAATAAATTGTATCTACCGTTGTTCCTTACAAATGCATCAAATACAGGTGCAAATAAATTTCCTTTTATTATATACCTATTATAAAATTCATCTTTCAAAGCTATTATTTTTCTCATAAACCTTAAAGCGCAGAGTACTAAGAATGTATGTGTTGACTTCATTAAAACCAATATTCTTCTAAGTAAATCCTTATTTAAAATGCAATTTTTAACGTGGTATGTATGATGTTCTACACAAAAGGATAATAACTCTAAAATCAATCCTAAAAGTTGCACTGTTCTGTAATCTTCTCTTGCTGGTCGTTCCCCAATTGTATTAGCTAATAAAGGAGCTATCAGTGTTCCAATACTATTTTTATAGAAATAATTCAAGAAATCAGTCTTTTCTGATTTGTTGACTGAAGCCAACATATTTTCTGGATCAAGAAGCAGACGTAACACACCAGCTAACTGTACTGCTCCACCCAATTCAGGATCGCTATCTCCAACAAGTTGAGCAACTATTACATTAACTAACATTTGGTCCTGTTCTGTATTATTTATTTGTTGTAATGTATAATCTCTCACAACGCTAGGAGAATATTCCACAATATACGTCAATATGTCAATGCTGGCAGTTTTTGTTTGTGGATCATTTATTGCCAATGTTATTTCTAAGGCAGGTAATATGCCCAATGCTGTTAAATTTTTATAGAATGATTCCTTGCCCTGTGGTTGAAGATTTTGAGAAAAGTTGCAAAATTCTTTTAAGAAAAGAACCATGTCACGTCTTTTACTATCTGATGTCGATTCGTCCGTAAACTGACGAAATAATTCAGTCAGAAATTTTTCATCATCTTGTATAAGAGTTACTATTTCAACTTTATTAAAAAATATAAAACTACTCAATGTACTAAGCATGTTGTCTTCAAATACACTAGGAGTTGGTAAAACAACATCTTGTATATATTGAACTCTATATGTTTGATGAATTTTAGCTAATAATTCAGCATTTGTAATTGGAATTGCTTGTTTAAATCTTGCTAATTGTCGAAGATATTCTCTGTGTCTTTTTGGTTGAGGCAATGTTGGTTCATATTCAAGACATCCAACAACATCAAAAATTGTATCGTCGCTGAACATCACTTCAAATAGTGCATTCTTGTTAAGTAAGAAAATATTTTTAAAAATATCATAAAGATGATGTAAGCCTTCAATATTTTCTAAGTCTTCACAAGTATGGAACAAATTTAAAAGTTTCTTGATATAACCTTCTGATTCTAATGCAACAGCAAGTTTTTCTTTTCTCATTGGAGAAGCCAAACAATTCCCTATTAATTCATTAATATCTTCTAATCGACTTAATTCACATGGAGGCAGTTCTATGGGCGGTGCAGCATCTGACATATCATCAAAGCGTTCATCTTCTGATTCCTCAACAATATCTTGAGTAATTTCTACTGATGGATCCTTTCCTTGAACTTGACATATTTTTTCCCAAATTTCATCACAACCAGCCTTTTCTTGAAAACTTAAGGCTAAGTCAAAATTATCACCCTCTGACCATACTATCAAAGTATCCTGTAATCATACACATGTAAATATTTTAAATTTTTCTTTTATAATAGTATCATACTATACATGCATATTTTAAAATAATTAATGCATTCCTAAAAATTAATTAAATTCATCAAATAATATAAATATGGTCATTCACAGTCTTATAATTGCTAATACTATATCAATAAAATAATATTTATTTTATAAATTTCATATACATACATGCTAAAAAATATAAATGCAAAAATTATATTGTATAGTTATACAATGTAATTAATGTAATGAATATATAATTACTTGCTGCTTCTGATATGCAGTATCCGGATGTATTTTACTTTCCAATAAGACCGTTCCATCACTTTCGGCTCTAACCAAAAGTGAAATTCCTTTTAATCTATCTACATAGGAAGAAGAAACATGACCTGTACCACGATCGTCCCATTGCCTATCAGCATTAAGTGCATAAAGCTTTACTCTTCTGCGTGTGTCCGTCATGTTGTCAAAAATATTTTACACAGTTGTTTTTGTATTATCACCAACTACCTTGCATGCCTTGGAAGTTGAAAAAAATTCTTGGCTTTTCTGTTCTTATAAAATTTCTATTAAATAAATTCACACACAAAAATCTATATCTACCAAACTTTTATTTGTTCTCTCATAATCCACTAAGATATAGCACAATGCTGTCTTATATGACGCCGTAGAGTCAGAAGTCTTAACTTATTTGAAAAATGTCTTTCGGAGTAACCACTCATTCACCTAAACTTAATGTTCTCCTTGGGTGGTCTCCAAGAAATTACAATATTAATACCAATGAGTAGAAAATACTCATATATCACCATGAGTGATGCACTTTGATTTATATTAATAATGAATAACAATCATTAGCGATTTCCAAAATTACGAATATCCTCTTGGTCTCTGCACAAATACATGGAATTGCTATTTCATGAAGATATTAATGACGGTTTTAAAACGGCCGTGCATTAATCGAATTTTATTACGAATTATCACGAAGCGGTACCTTTATTCCGACGTATACTCGGAACAATAAGATTGTTTACCGTTGCTGGATGTTTATAAGCTCTTCAGTTGCATAAGCTTGATACCTGCGCCAACAGTAAAGCTTTTGGGACGCGCGGGAAAAGTTAGTGGAGTACACGCTCTTCCGTGCACGTGTCACAATCCCGTAAAGCTAGAAAGTGTCAAGCGTATTTCAGGTCGTTCATTCGAAATAAGTTCGTCGTCGTGGAAGGTCAGAAAGAAACGTTGTGCCAGGGAAGCCGA
This sequence comes from Dolichovespula saxonica, assembly GCA_911387935.1. NCBI lineage: Eukaryota > Metazoa > Arthropoda > Insecta > Hymenoptera > Vespidae > Dolichovespula > Dolichovespula saxonica. Next base: position 8,151,402 of record OU426998.1, on the reverse strand, counting down.
AGCCCTGTGTGCGCTCTTGCCGCCTGTATACGATTCCCGCGATGAGCAAAACCGATGTAGAAGAACTCGCTCGTCACTTACAACGTAAATATTTCCAATCACACAATTATCTTACACGAATTCTTTTAATGCTGTAACTGCGAAGCATCGCCGTTCTTCCGTATTATTTGCGCGAGATCACTCTAAAATTGACATAGACATCGAACAGCCACAACACTACATTCCGCCATGTTAGATCACAACAACGCGCCACGGGGTTCACCGTGTATATCCCAAGGACTCTGGCGCATAATACAATTTTACTTTCTGTATTATTTTTCGTTCAATCGAAATACTTTTTGTTTTTCAATAAACTACGAATTTATGCTTTTTATTTTTTCTGTTTTTTTTTTTGTTGATAGATATAAAGAAATTATTATTTTTAAGAAGCCAAAATTTCGTTTCATCGAAGATACATGAAATTATAAATGTCTCGATATACCATTAATTTCATTGAATAATTAATAGAAAGGGTTGCAACTACTATCCTCAGTCCAAATGTCAATTTTTTTCAAAAAATATCCTTCATTTCACGTGCTCGTTTAATATATATTATTCATTTTATGTAATCAGCACATGATACTTAAGACGAGTTTTAAAACAATATACTAACCATTATGCCTTGTTAGATTGCGATAAATATTTATGACGTATTTACGTAAATATTAATGTCGTAATAGCTGTAATATTGTTTAAAAAAACATTCGTATGTATGTTTAATGAAACGTTCAAGTATGTGAATAATTACATAAATATGGTTACAATTAGTATGTAACAATGTATTGTTTATATTATTTACGAAAATATGTATATATGTATTTTATATGGTATGTATGTATGTATGTATATGTGTATTTTCGAAGAAGAAAATTAACTTTGTAAATATTTTTCCGCGAATAAATCAATAAAAAATCAATAAACTGATTGATTTGCTTGTTATATTTGCTTTATTAGATTACATTTGTAATGCTAAATGTGCAAATTCATAGATTTAATAATTTAGCACATCGTATATATGTGTTATGTACATATGTGTGTACTGTCTATTACCAAATGAAAATGATAATATTGTTAGTTAAAATATTTTTTCGTTTGTTAAGAAACGAACAAATCTATTATTTTGGTGCTTGTTTATTGAAATAAATGTTGAATCGTATAAGAATAGGTTATAATCGTTATCTAACGTAGCATATTGTCGGATCAATAAAGTTCAATGTACAGCAGCTATGGGCTTTTGTGTAATCCTTCCTTAAATTCTCATTAATAATCATAAAAATCGTTTGATATTGTGTAATAATATATTAAATGTATTCTTGAAATGAAAATATATTTTTTGTTATCGCAATGTCCAAATTATGTTCACAATAATTACAAATCATGTATACATGCGTGTCATATAAAGGTTATAACAATTTTCATTAAAATCGTAATTTCCATTATATATATATATATATATATATATACACAATACTTTATTTTATTTGTTTATAGTAAATAATCATATAACGTAAAAGGAAACTCATAACATAATTTATTACATATATTGATTATTACTTATTGTTAGTCTGTAGTCACTATGGTTGCATACAGTAATGTTTTTATATTCATGACAATAGGAAAAAATATAAACACATATACATAGTCCATTATTCAATTTGTGTAATTATAATGCCATATTGCACAAATATTTAATCTATGTGTCAGATTTCATAAAGAAATAATGTATTCTGATGATATCTAAAGCATTGTGAAGGCCTACATGTTATATAGGCAGATAATATTTATAGTAATTTCAATCTTTACATATATTTACATCCATGGATTATTAATTGTTAAAATAGTTGGATTAATAGGAAAAAGTATACCTCTCAGTAATATGTTAGGTTTATAATATGAATTTAACAGATAAAGTGGGAATAAAACAATGTCTTAATAGTTTGATCAGTATTTGCCCAATTTTACTATCAGTATATATTAAATAAAACCAAATAAATTGTTAGAAATTCTGTTGCAGTGATCATATCTGTACATTTCCATTTTATGTATGTATGGTATATGTATATAATCATAATAACATAGAAAATGATAATACATATAAAAAATTGTTTATTTGAAGACAAAATTAACTGATCACTGCCTATAATATATATATTCAAGAACACATTGACAGGTTTTAATTGTACATCATTCATCCAAGGAATCGCAAAATTATAAAATTTTTTCTATATTTATTTACCCACTCTTAATAATTTATTTCATAGTTGCAGTCTATATTCAAACAGATATCCTTCAATCACTCATCATATCTGTAATTGAGAACAGGCATTAATCAAAAACTAATTTGTTACATAGTTTAAGAACTACTTATTCTGTTGTGTTCTGAGCTGAAAATTTCTGTAGCCTACGTCTCCTTAACATTTCTTGCTCATTCGTGGGCTCTGTTTTAACTCTGGATGATGCTTCTGAAGCTATTTCAATATTACTTGTGCATGATTGACTAACTGTATTATCATTAACTGTGTCTGGAACAGAAGTATCTGCATCTATTACAGCGCGAGAACTCTCACCTTCATTTGTATTAGCTAGACATGTATCTTTTTCTTGGTTTGTAGTTATATTTGTTGGAGCATTTGTATTTTCTTCTGTTACAGTAGGAGGCTTAGGGATGCTGTAACATTAAATAAAGGCATTGGTAATAATGATAAAGAACTAATTATTAATCTCTATTTGGTAAATGGTAATAGAAAAAAATAACTAATATATTTATTATATGTTTGAAATAATAATTAGTTTGCATTTATACTGACTTAGCAGTGGCAGCTGCTGCTTGATATTGGTTCATCATAGCATTAGCAGCATCTAACAACAGTTGTACTCTCTGTAATGTTTGTATTCTTGCTTCTACCGCTTGTCGTAAATTACCCTCCATTGCTCTAAGTTCATCTTCAGTAAGTTCTGTTAAATTAGGTGGAGGTGTAGGAATAGGTGGCAATGGTACCATAGGAGGAAATGGTGGAGCAAAAATTGGTACACTTCCGGCTGGTAAATTTTGGAATGGTGTCAAAGGAACATTTCCAACATTATTTTGACCTTGTTGTTGTGGTATCACACCTGGAGCTTGCAATCCAGCCCAAAAACCTGGCAATTGGAAGCCCTGACCTATATAACATTATGAATATTATTATAAGTTTACTTGTGCATATTCAATGCACATTACTTTTAACTGTGTAAAAATCAGTCATAAATCATTACATACCTTGTGGATTTAATCCTGCTGCTGGAGGAGGTTGGGGTGCTTGTTGACCTTGCTGTGGATTTTGTTGTCTTGTCTCTGTATTATTAGTAGTTGGTCTCAAAATATTTAAACGACATGTTGGGCAAGTTTGTTGACGTTGAAACCAAGAACGAAGGCATGCAGTGTGAAAAATATGATTACATGGCAACTTTTTACTTGCTGCTACCATTTCTTCTCTGTAAAGGACTTTCTTGTATATATTTATGACAAAATACATTATTAAAGAATACAGAAATTACTACATAATATTAACTTACCGACAAATTATGCATACATTATCAGCAGCTGCTAATTCTTCAGGCGTTGCATCTGGATAAAGTGTATTCATATTTCTAATAGCCCTGCGTGACATTACAATGTCATGGAATGCCTTTTTAAAATCACGCATTGTATAATACATAGGACGAAGTGCAAATAAAGGTAGAGTAAACAGTTTTATCATTAGAGTAACGAAAGCAATATATAAAGTGACCTAAACATAATAAGATTATATAGTATTACATACAATAAAAAGAACATGAAGGTACATATTTTACTATACCTTCAATAAACCAATAACCAATTCTGTATATAATAAAAATACTGGCTTATTATCCCATGGATTTTCACTTTGCAAATCTATTGTGTGTAATATATATTTTACAGTAATATTTATTACAACAGTCAATAAAATTGCATATTCAAATCCAAACACAAGTTGTACTGAAGGACCTTTCGTAGCAGTTGTATTATATGCATAATGGATCATTGTTAAATTAATGACAAATAGAAGCCCTAATAAAGTCACGACTCTCAGATGAAACAGCCATGTTATCACTGGACTTCTTTCCATCTGTAAAATCAAAAACAAACTATTAAATTTCTTTTATATACAAAATGTTATATATTATTTTATAAATGTTTAAAATTATCAAATATCTAATTAATATTTTATATCCTTGATTGTACATTCACAAAAATAATTTGTATGAAGAAAAAAAGATGAAACACTTACGTAATCGACACGATCTTCAGCTAACCAATGAAATGATTTAAGGAATAATAAAAGTGTAAATAATGCTATAAATTTTGGGCTGAAATCGTCCCTGAACACTGTAAAAGCTAAACAAGTCTCAGTTACTGCATACCATACTTTCTCTACCAAATGCTAGAAATAATGATCAATCCGTTAATCTCATTCTGTATAAAAGTTATAAAGAAACATAAGTTATATTTCATATTCACCTCGAGTTCAGCAGCACGTAAAGTACCAAAAAATAACTTCCTAAGGAATGCATTTATCATGAAAACTAGTATCAACGTTTGAGCGTAAATTACCTAAATAAATATTATTATATAAGGATAAGAATATATGATTATTAATAAAATTATGAGAACTATTGAAAATATTTATGATATCTTACAGTCATGCTCGGATTTGATTTGGTTATGTGGACTACCGTTGGATAAAATTGTTTTCTTTGATAATAAGCATTGCCAATTACGACGCATGTTAATACAGCACTTATTAACATTATTCCAGCTTCTCTCATTTTTATAACCGTAATATTTTTCAGCCCGAGGGCTACGTTTTTACCAAAAAAAAAAAAAAAACAGATACAATGACACTTAAGCACTAAAAATTTACGTTTCAACCAGTTTTAACAGCTGTATACTCTATCAAGGCGCTGTTATCAAAACGGTGTTACTGACAACTATCCAATATTACGTTTACACGCAAGATCCTGCCAAGCCTTATAACGAAATACGGTTTTTCTATAAGAATACGTAATATTTTGATTATAAATAATAACAATTTTGTTTAAATATAAAAAAATTATATATTTATTAACGCGCGCTCGTATACAATTATATATTACAAATATTAATTATAGAATATGTAAATATAGTATTGAAAAGAAACAATACATTTTTAAACGTTTTCGAACTGATAGTACATTAGGCTGTACATTATACTGTACTGGATTTATAACGGTTTACGCCAACGATGAGAACAGACGTAATTCATGACCGATTTTAATGAACAAGGTTTCATTATTAAGATGAAGGTTCAAACGAAGACATAGCTTTTTTGAACTTTTAAGAAAGCTTTTTTTTAAAAAGAATAATTGTCTCAAAAATGATATTTCTTTAAAAATAGTTTATGTATAAAGATAAAGCTTTTCAAAAAATTCGATAGCCATGTTTTTGCTTAAACCTTCATCTTTAAAATATTATCTCGTACATCAAAATCAGTCAAAAATTACGCTTTCACTCGCTGTGATGTAAATGCGCTGTTTCCGACATTATTTGTGAAAAAAAAAACGTTTCGTATAGTGGCGCCCCTTGAACTTTGCGGTAAAAAAGAAGAAGCTCGTACTCCCACTACTAATTACATATAAACGCTGAGTGATGTGCGTTTGTTCCGTGAGGCATACTAATGTCTACCAGTTTGTTTACGTAAACCAATGCTCAGATTTTCTTGACTCATTTCAAATGCAAAGAAACGCATTTTGCGATGTTCACACAGAGAAGCTACTACTATTATTCATGCCAATAGGTCTTAGTTCTTGAGATATTGTTAGATTTTTAAAAGATATGTAGTTCCTCATATACTTTATATACCAAAAACCTAAGAATCTTAACAGAAACGTTTAGAATAATGATAAGCATTTAGATTCGCATATCATTTTTATAAAAATCAAAACACAAGTTCGTTTCCACGCTTTCCATGAGCTTCTTAAATTTTTAAATTTAAATCGTCGGAGACAAACGTTATAAACAAAACCAGCTAGCTATATTTCGAAGAGTAAACGTTTCATTTCTCTTTTTTCATACAAATTTGAATAAGTAATACTTTTGATTAGTATACGAATTTTAATTCTCGTTGTCGTTATCGGTTAATGATGTAAACAATAACGAAGAGGAAGAAAGGTTACAGAGACTTTGATAGATGACAAACAATCAGTCTAACGTTGAATCTCAAGCAATAAATATTGCAGCTCTTTTATTTCATATTCCTAGATTAGAATAAACAATTCTTTCGATTATTAGACATTCATTTGAGATATGTATAATACTACAGTAAACTCTATTAGTTATTAACCTTTTCACGCCGAGCGCCGCATATATGCGGCATCCACTCGACGACTGGGTACGAGCGTAGTTATTAATTAAATTAAACATTTAATCGTTAAACTTTGTAATTATATAAATACCTATATTACCTATAATTTTGTATTTTATATTTTAATAATTTTGTAAGTCTTTTCATATTAAAAATGTAAATATACTTATTACATTAGAGCAATGATTGTTTTATTCAGCACAGTTCCTATTTAAGACTTAGAATAACATATATACAGAAACCACGCACATTGTGTATATTTTCGGCGCGAGTTTCCGTTCAGTGACGGAACTGCTGTAGCGAAAGGGTTAATAATTATATTACAATTTATAATAATCAAGTCTGTACATTTGCTTAAACATTACATAACTCATAATAAGCGTTAAATATAAAATAATTTTAACCTGATATTCTAATATAATTAAATTTGGAACTCGCAGTCGTTGCCTTCATCTAATATCAACAAAAACAAATTTTTCATTGACTTTAATAGTTAACGAATTATTTTCTTTCGCATTCCCACGAATAAACATCAAAATCCTCTTTTTCCATAAGGCTAACCTTAAAAAATGTCTACTTTCGATAATTTTATAATAATTTAAACAATGTATAATGTGCATAGAGTACAAACAAAAATTTCTGTCACACGCTAACTCGATTGTTACGTTACAAGAAGAGTATAATCTAACAAGTTTATACACTGATACAATAGGCGTACAGTGGGGACAGGGTTTCCCTATTGCGCTTGTAGTTCATATCCTGTCTATACCTGTTACTGTAGTCACATGCGTTACGAGTGAAAGGTAATGACAGTCATAAATATAAAAGGACAAACGGCGCAATGTGATTGGTCATTTGCAGATTACGTTTTCGTACGTTATTATACCACGTGGATTATTCTCATAAAGTATGAAATGTTTTTATGAAAGTACAATTTATGTAAAGTTTATAATGTATAATTTACATTCATTTTCATAGATTTTCTTTTTATTTTTATTTTCTTTATTTATTAATACTTATCAAAAAACTGATATACAAAATAGTAAATGCAGTATAAAAGTACAGTATTATACAAAATTACGTTAATAAATAAAATAAGACTAAATATTTCCTTAAAGAACAAATTATTTAGACTTACATATATGGTTTATATTTATGCATACAGTTACAAAAAATAAATTTTTATATGTATAATATACTGTGTGATACATCTATTTTGAACTTGGTCATGGTAATAATACCGTCACAATATAGCAATTGTAGATGACTAGCTTTTAGAAATTTTCAAAATCCAAGATTTTAAAATAATTCTAAATACAAAGCTTTCTGGATGTAATCTTACACATATATATGGCCACAAATTGGAAGCATTCATTATTATAGTTTTCTATTGAAAACTTAATACTTAATGTTCATTCATTAAATTTTTAGGTTTTGAAATATGCTTAGGACTTTGATATTTTGATACTTCTAAATGTGCAATAGCTTTCAAAGGTGTTCTACGTGTGTCTATTGGTGGACGTCTCACAAGAGATTTAGAACTTTTAGGTGTTTTAATAGCTAATGGTCTTTTGATACGTGGAGTTTTACATATTCCATTTTCAGACTTATAAATATTCACATTTGATTCCTCATCTACTTTATTTGTAGATGTGTTTTTCAATATAGAAGGAGTTCTTACTACTATATTTTCTTTTTGGGGACTACATTTCTTATTTTCTCTATTGTTCTGTTCATTTAAATAGTACGATTTTTGCATTGATAACTTATTACCTTTCTTTAATAAATTTTTATTATGTTTTTCAGAGTGTCGTCTATTATAATGTTTTCCAAAATCTTCTTCATGTATTTCTAATGATATATCCATTGAATTATTCTTGTTTCTTAAAGATATGTTTGGTGACTGGAATTGAGTCAAATCTCTATTCCTTGAATGTCTTTCAATTCTTTTGTGCATTGAAATATTATGTTTAGTTTCCAAATCACAACATGACTTTTCTATGTTCATATTATTTATTTTGTCACTTTTAGATTCTTTTGCAAATTCTTTTTTATTTGTATTTACTACATAACCTTTTTGATTTTGACCATTGTCAAATGTACATGTAGACACTTTTATTGTATTTTCATCAAATAATTTTGCTTTAGCTAACACCATGCCAGCATTTTGAGTTCTAAGTTTAGCAACAGAAGCTCGACCCGTTTGAGGAACTGGCGTACGTATTTGAACAGTTGATTTGAAATAATCACCTGCATCTTTCCAAGAAATTGATGTTTCTTTCCAATTTTGAGGCACGTTGTTGTGTCTATCTTGATAATCATTATTTAAAAAGACATTTTGTTGACTATTAGTTTTTTTCAATTCTTTGACTTTTTGATTAAAGTAAAATGAATTATTCATAAATTCATTGCCATGAAAAGATGATGCTCTACGAACGGAGAACTTTAATGGATTTTGTTTTGGTGTATGCATATCAATGTCATTAATAATTGATTCATCATCGGTTAGTGAATCTCTTGTATGTTCTGTTGTATGAGAGATTAAGTCATTTAACTGTTTTTGTAATAATTCCAATCTTGTATTTGTCTCTGAACTGCACAATGAATCATTTCTTAAACTTGATACTTGTTTTGTTAGCTTGACAGCTATATCTGGTTCTTCATTTGCAAGACAAACTATCTCTTGTTCGTTAGATTGATTTCTATATTTATGTTGCCACTCTTGAGATGCATGCCATGAATCAGTACGCTTAACACATTTACTATAAATAAAGAAGTTATGGTTAATGTTTCTTATCAATAATTTGATATACTTTGCTGGTTATATACATATATACATATACATATAAATTGTATGTATATTATAATTACCTTTTAATTTTTTCTTGTGATCGTCTTCGTAAGCTTCCTATTTTTCGAGCACTTGGGGATCTTATCACTTTACATTCGCTTGATCTTCTGATCTTTAGTTCTTTACCAAGTTTTCTTGCTAAATGATCGGCTGTCACAATATTTTTTATACCTGCTTCTTCTAACGTTTTTTCATACTCTGTTTGTACTTTATTTACAGAATTTTCTACCAAACTTTTATTTCTTATATCATCAATATATCCAAATTCTTGCGATATACGAGATTCAATAGCAGAAACTCTATTTTTTATTTCTTCATATTCACTCTTTGGTATCCTTACATATTCTTCACATTCATCTTTTGTTACTGCTGTTCCTATAGATGGCTCTGAATTTTTATTTGTATGTTTTAATTTCTCTGAACTCTTATTAAATTTAACATGCCACTGATTAATATCAGTATTATCATCTTCCTTTTTCAACAATACTTGTTCATTATTATAATCTGATAAATTTATATCAGCATCAACAAATACATCACTATAATTGCTACGATTGTTAGAATTCGAAGTTTCAGTTTCTTTTAATATTGACTTTTTTAGATGCAATGAACCATCACTATTTGTTCTGCGCTTTTCAAATGATACAGGAGAATTATGTGCTAAACTCCACCGTCTATCAGTATATGGATTAAATGTAAGTATACTTGAACTAGAGTCTACCTTCTGAAACATCAATGAGAGTATATAAACCTAAATATGTGAAAGGTACAAGTAAAATAAAATGATTAAATTATAGCATAATAAAAATATTATTAAGTATTATTTATCAATTTATACTCACTTGTTTATTTTTTGATACAAAACGATCTATACTCAAACCAGTTTTTTTAGATTTTTCTATTTTGTCACTAATCCTCCTAAAATGTAAGATCATAGAATATATTATACTTATTTATTTATGAGTAAAAATTCTCGAAATATGTTTTTTATACATACTTTTTTTTAGTACTTTGTGGGTCTAGCCATTCAATGACTTTTCGTTTTTTCGTAGATTTAGTAGATGATGTACACATTATATTTGAGTTTGTAACAGAATCTTGATTCTCGTTTATTTCTGCATTTATAGGTGAATTACTTTTTCCAACTATCTTCTTTAAGCCATGGAGCATTCCTATAAAAAATGTAATATGAAATTACATTAAATAATACAAGTTATATAAACAATATTTATTTCTACTATATACAATTCATATCATAGTCATGTTAGCAAAGATTTAAATTAAAATATTGTTAATATATTTACATAGGTATTTACAAGATTAATCTAGTAATGTTTTTTATTGTAATGTATGAGGGTTAGTATTGTTAATTGATGAAAGATAAATAAAAAATTATTCTTCTACTTATTACATGTGAATAGATATGTTAGGTTCATGTAGACATACTTAGATTCAGGTTAGAGGCACTTAGATGTGGCTTACGCGTAAGACTTCCACTGCGATATTTCTTTTTCTTCAATTTCCTATGTAGTTGCGAATCAGATAGATCCAATTCATTATCAATACTACCAATTACTTCAGATAAAATAAGATGTGTTATATGGTCTGGTAAAACGCCAATATTCTCAGCATTTTCTATCAAAATCTAGAACAAAGATCAATATTTCATAGCATTTATTTATTTTGTTGTATATTTTCAATCTGATAATTAAAAAATTTAATATTACCTTGACAATAATTAAATGCAATTCAAGTCTGCTTTGAACTGCCATCATAGTAGCTTCTCTTAAAGGCATAATATTAGGACCAATAACTTTTGCTAAATTATCAATGCTCATTTTGTTCTCTTTCTCATAGATAGATACTTTTTTTAAAAATTCCATTATGAATGCTAAAGTATTTAAATGATAAGGCGGTAACAACACACAAGCCAATAACAATGCTTGAACACGGTGGTTTTTCAACATTGCACAGTGTAAAAATAAATCATGATATGTATATGGAATTAATGGCTCTGGAAGATCTCTGAAAAATGTTTTTAAACAATTGGCAACATCGATTGCATGATTTTTTTCTCCTAATAAAGAACCTTTATCCAAGTATGTCATTAATTCTTTTTGTCTCATATGAGATCCAGCTTTTCTGAATAAACCTTCTTGGGTTATATGTTTCTCAAGAAATGCAGATGCCTGACTGACGAACACAGGCACATGAACTATGCCACCCGATGATAGATTAACAACATCTAATGGTTGATATGATAAAGGTGTTCTGAAGACTTTCTTTGAAATATTTTTATTTCTTTCAAATTTATCTGTTTTAATCGCATTTTTTTTAAAGCGATATTTTATCCCGATGTTTCTCAGATCGTTAATAACGATTTCATACACTTTTTCTTTATGTAAAACATCATAAATCAACATATTGGATGTTGGAATTATTTTACTATTCTACACAAAAGTACAATATAAAGTTTTCACACATAAATATAAAAATATATTTCAATTTTACATTGTATCACACTTTGTACGAATCAGTATGGATAAACAGTTTTTGATATAATTCAAAATGAATATAGTCACACGATTAACAATGATATTTATTTTTGTTGATCATCGGAAAATATATCGAAAAAAATATTTCTATTTGTTATATAATTCCAATATATTAATTATTACTCTCAATATATAATTATAATTCTTTTAATATTTGAAGAAATCAAAAATAATATTTCCAATTCTAACTATTAAAATCGAATGAAGTTGTCTTTGATCGAATATACTTATTACGTTGCGCCAACACTGCCATCTATATTGCCGCAGGAGAGACTTCCATTCAAACCTCGTTTTTTATAGCAATAGAAGATATTTTTTAATTTAACGATAATAATGGATAAATATTGAACTCACTCTCTTTCTTTCTCTCTTCATTGTAATCTGTCGTTGAAAAGTTCTAAAACAATATATATATATCTGATAAGATTAAATATCATAATAACTGAAATCTTATCATTAATTTTGATCTATAATCTTATCTGTATTGTATCAGTTCATTTTGTATTTGTTCAGTTGTAACAATTAACTATCTTATAAAAACACGTATAGTATGTGCAATTTGTTAAAACATATTGGAGCGTTCATTTCAAATAATATAAACCGACATATCAGTAGTACTTAGAAAACTAATTACGTATTTGTTCGATATTAATATCATTAAAAATTATCTATTAGAAACAGTATATCCTATAGAGAATTAAAGAATAATACACCTTCCTATGAATTGTTTAACATTACTAAACATTATTTCCAGATTTCAACTATAGAAGACCAAATATGCATTCTGTAAAATTATCGTCTGGTCATGATATGCCTATTGTAGGCTTAGGGACATGGCAGGTGATGAAATAGAAACTTTTCACATAAAAAGATTTTTAATGAATAATATAATGATAGAAGAAATGTCATTATAATTATTTATTTACAAATTAAATATATCTTCTCCTTTATTAAATTTACAAGGCTAAACCTGAAGAAATTGAAGCTGCTGTTGGAACTGCTTTGGAATGTGGTTACAGACATATTGATACTGCATTTAACTATAATAACGAAGAAGCAATTGGAAAAAGTTTAAAAAATTGGTTTAATAAAGGTGGTAAACGTGAAGAACTTTTTGTTACGTCAAAGGTAATAGGGTCATATATGAAAAGAATAAGAAATTTATATTTTTTAATAATCATATCAGAAAAATATATATTTTTTTTGTAGTTACCCCATTATGGTAATCGGCCATCAGACGTTGAAAAGTTTCTTAAATTATCATTAGAACGGCTTGGTTTGGATTATTTGGATATGTATTTGATCCATATGCCATTTGCCTTTGCATTAGATAAAAATGCATATGTTCCTGCAGCTTTAGATGACGGTAGTTATATACTTGATCTAGACACGGATCCAGTTTCTGTATGGAAGGTATTACATACAATTGATAGCGTAGATACAAGTGCTTCTTTCTTCGCGTGCTTATAATAAAATTATAATTATTTTTAATTTTAGGAAATGGAGAAACAAGTTGCTAAAGGACGTGTCAAATCTATTGGTCTAAGTAATTTTAATGAAGCACAAATATTAGAAGTATATAAAAATGCACAAATAAAACCAGCCAACTTGCAGGTATACATGTTGATGATATCATAAACTTATATAATTTTATGATCAGAAAGCATTAAATATAAATATTTTTTTTATTAGGTTGAATTGCATGCATACCTACAGCAGAAACCGATAAGAGAATTTTGTCAAAAGAACAATATTGTTGTAACAGCTTACAGCCCAATAGCATCACCTGGAGCTAAATCTGTTTTACAAAAAATATATGATTATAATTTAGAAAAATTTCCTGATCTTCTTGGACATCCTCTTGTACTTGAAATGGCTAATAAATATAAAAAAACAACAGCACAAGTGTTATTACGACATTTGGTACAACAAGGAATTATAGTTATTCCAAAAAGTTCTTCACAAGATAGAATCAAATCTAATATCAATATTTTTGATTTCGTTTTAACAGAAGAAGATATAAATACTTTAAATTCTTTAGACAAAGGTACAGAAGGCAGAATATTCAATTTTCTGTTTTTGAAAGGGTAAGTAATAAAGCTTAACTTTAATAACTTTTCAGTATTTCATTATTTAGAATAATTTGTACACATCACATTTTTTTTATATTTTTTCAATCTTATTTTTATTTTAGGGTTGAAAAGCACCCATTTTATCCATTTAAAAATGAGTTGACATCATGAGCAAGGGATTTGCTCTTATTACATAATTTAAAAATATAGAATTATATATAAAAAATAAAAGAGTAAATTGTATGGAGAACTGAATAAAATGCACAAAATTAATTATACAATGAAAGCTTTTTTTTATATTTTAATATAACCTGTACAACATTTTTCGTTGCATCCGATATTGAAGCTCTCCATGACGAATCATTGTGTGTATAACTTTGTAAATAGCATGTTCTGGATACTTTTGTTTAAGAAAGTCATCAACAATATTTTGTTCTGAGACTTGATTTCCAATAGGGAATCTATTTTTTAACTGTTTTTCAATGCGAGACAATATCTCATGATCTTCTTCTGAAGTGAATCCTTCTGCACCTGTAAAATATGATGTATTAATATTATGGATACGTATATTATAAAAATAATTTTTTGGTTTTTAATCGATATTTAATAGATATTTTTCACAAACACGCACACACACACATACCACTCATACACCTTACCAGCTAATGAACCAGACATAGCAGCATCTTATGTAGAAACTTGAAATAGTCTGAGAGCTTCATTAACATGAATTTCAGTAGCAAATGGTTGAAGTTGCATTTTTGCCAAAGCTTCAGATATTCTTATAACAGCTTCTAATTGACGGACAGTGATTGGTATGGATAATCATTTTTCACTTCCTTTTTCATGTTCTTTCGTACTAGCACGCATTCTTACATAATGATTCTTCAGTTTTTCACCTGCTTCTTTATTAAGTCTTAGACCAGATTTTCTGTAAAAAACGTATAATTATGTTAATCACATAATGTAAATCATGGTGTCTATTGTATACAAAAGTAGTAAAAAAATAATCTTACAATCTACAATAATGTATGTATCTTCTGAGTACATGCAATGGAAATTTCAGTATGAATACTTACACATGAATTATGTCACCTGGTGATAGCTTACATCTAATGGTTGATTTGATAAAGTTATTTTGATGACTGTCTTTGAAATATTTTTACTTCTTTCTAATTTATCTGGTTTAACCAGATTCTTTTTAAAGTGATACTTCTCCCGATGTTTCTGAGATCGTTGGTAACCATTTCATACACTTTTTCTTTATGTAAAACATAAATTAACATATTGGATGTTGGAATTATTTTGTTATTCTGCACAAAAATACAATATAAAGTTTTCACACATAAATATAAAAATATATTTCAATTTTACATTGTATCACAATTTGTACGAATCAGTACGGATAAACAGTTTTTGATATAATTCAAAATAAATATAGTCACACCATTAATAATGATATTTATTTTTGTTGATCATCGGAAAATATATCGAAAAAAATATTTCTATTTAATATATAATTCAATATATGAATTATTACTCTCAACATATAATTATAATTCTTTTAATATTTGACGAAATCGAAAATAATATTTTCAATTCTAACAAAATTGAGTGAAGTTGTCTTTTATCGAATATACTTATTACGCAACAATAATTCTGCCATCTATATTGCCGCGGGAAAGACTTCCATTACGTATTCCTCATAATCTCATATTTTTATGGCAATAGAATATATTTCTTAATTACAAAATAGTATTAAAGGAATATTAAACCTCCTCGCCTTCTCTTTTTCTTTCTTAATGTCTTCATTGTAATCTGTCATTGAAGAGTTGTAAAACAATTAATAGACATCTTACTATTTTATTCTTTTATCTGTAGATAAACAGTTTGTTTATTATTTGTTTTATTGTAACAATGAATTACCGACATTCAATTTTATGCTTTCAAACTTTCTCTGTAAACAAATTTCTTAATACACGTCATTTAAAAATCTTACATAAAGTGCAATTTGTTAAAACGTTTCGTATTGATCCTAGGAGCGTTCATTTCATCTCGAATTTATCGTACGGTAATAGAAAAATTTTCTTTTAATAAGTTCTCTTAAAAAAGAGAGCGTTTATTGTCACAAAAAATGCTTTTATCAGACGTTAATTTCAATAGTTCCATGCGCAAGGCAAGCTGCAAATCGATACTTATACATTGAACTACATATATACGTGATACTCTGACATACTGCTTGCTATCTATATGTTGAGAAAAGAAGGACAGGTCTAACTTTAGCAACAGTCTTTACCGAAATATCAGTAGTACTTAGAAAACTAATTACGTATTTGTTCGATATTAATATCATTAAAAATTATCTATTAGAAACAGTATATCCTATAGAGAATTAAAGAATAATACACCTTCCTATGAATTGTTTAACATTACTAAACATTATTTCCAGATTTCAACTATAGAAGACCAAATATGCATTCTGTAAAATTATCGTCTGGTCATGATATGCCTATTGTAGGCTTAGGGACATGGCAGGTGATGAAATAGAAACTTTTCACATAAAAAGATTTTTAATGAATAATATAATGATAGAAGAAATGTCATTATAATTATTTATTTACAAATTAAATATATCTTCTCCTTTATTAAATTTACAAGGCTAAACCTGAAGAAATTGAAGCTGCTGTTGGAACTGCTTTGGAATGTGGTTACAGACATATTGATACTGCATTTAACTATAATAACGAAGAAGCAATTGGAAAAAGTTTAAAAAATTGGTTTAATAAAGGTGGTAAACGTGAAGAACTTTTTGTTACGTCAAAGGTAATAGGGTCATATATGAAAAGAATAAGAAATTTATATTTTTTAATAATCATATCAGAAAAATATATATTTTTTTTGTAGTTACCCCATTATGGTAATCGGCCATCAGACGTTGAAAAGTTTCTTAAATTAT
Source organism: Dolichovespula saxonica (assembly GCA_911387935.1). Taxonomy (NCBI): domain Eukaryota; kingdom Metazoa; phylum Arthropoda; class Insecta; order Hymenoptera; family Vespidae; genus Dolichovespula; species Dolichovespula saxonica. Next base: position 8,134,528 of record OU426998.1, on the reverse strand, counting down.
CATTAGAACGGCTTGGTTTGGATTATTTGGATATGTATTTGATCCATATGCCATTTGCCTTTGCATTAGATAAAAATGCATATGTTCCTGCAGCTTTAGATGACGGTAGTTATATACTTGATCTAGACACGGATCCAGTTTCTGTATGGAAGGTATTACATACAATTGATAGCGTAGATACAAGTGCTTCTTTCTTCGCGTGCTTATAATAAAATTATAATTATTTTTAATTTTAGGAAATGGAGAAACAAGTTGCTAAAGGACGTGTCAAATCTATTGGTCTAAGTAATTTTAATGAAGCACAAATATTAGAAGTATATAAAAATGCACAAATAAAACCAGCCAACTTGCAGGTATACATGTTGATGATATCATAAACTTATATAATTTTATGATCAGAAAGCATTAAATATAAATATTTTTTTTATTAGGTTGAATTGCATGCATACCTACAGCAGAAACCGATAAGAGAATTTTGTCAAAAGAACAATATTGTTGTAACAGCTTACAGCCCATTAGCATCACCTGGAGCTAAATTCCATTTTCAAACAAAATATAATTATAGTTCAGAAAAATTCCCTGATCTTCTTGGACATCCTCTTGTACTTGAAATGGCTAATAAATATAAAAAAACAACAGCACAAGTGTTATTACGACATTTGGTACAACAAGGAATTATAGTTATTCCAAAAAGTTCTTCACAAGATAGAATCAAATCTAATATCAATATTTTTGATTTCGTTTTAACAGAAGAAGATATAAATACTTTAAATTCTTTAGACAAAGGTACAGAAGGCAGAATATTCAATTTTCTGTTTTTTAAAGGGTAAGTAATAAAGCTTAACTTTAATAACTTTTCAGTATTTCATTATTTAAAATAATTTGTACACAACACATTTGTTTCATATATTTTCAATCTTATTTTTATTTTAGGGTAGAAAAGCACCCACTTTATCCATTTAAAAATGAGTTGACACCATGAGCAAGGGATTTGCTCTTATTACTTAATTTAAAAATATAGAATTATATATAAAAAATAAAAGAGTAAATTGTATGGAGAACTGAACAAAATGCACAAAATTAATTATACAATGAAAGCTTTTTTTTATATTTTAATATAACCTGTACAACATTTTTCGTTGCATCCGATGTTGAAGCTCTCCACGGCGAATCATTGTGTGTATAACTTTGTAAATAGCACGTTCTGGATACTTTTGTTTAAGAAAGTCATTAACAATATTTTGTTCTGAGACTTGATTTCCAATAGGGAATCTATTTTTTAACTGTTTTTCAATGCGAGACAATATCTCATGATCTTCTTCTGAAGTGAATCCTTCTGCACCTGTAAAATATAATGTATTAATATTATGGATACGTATATTATAAAAATAATTTTTTGGTTTTTAATCGATATTTAATAGATATTTTTCACAAACACGCACACACACACATACCACTCATACACCTTACCAGCTAATGAACCAGACATAGCAGCATCTAATGTAGAAACTTGAAATAGTCTGAGAGCTTCATTAACATGAATTTCAGTAGCAAATGGTTGAAGTTGCATTTTTGCCAAAGCTTCAGATATTCTTATAACAGCTTCTAATTGACGGACAGTGATTGGTATGGATAATCGTTTTTCACTTCCTTTTTCATGTTCTTTCGTACTAGCACGCATTCTTACATAATGATTCTTCAGTTTTTCACCTGCTTCTTTATTAAGTCTTGGACCAGATTTTCTGTAGAAAACGCATAATTATGTTAATCACATAATGTAAATCATGGTGTCTATAGTATACAAAAGTAGTAAAAAAATAATCTTACAATCTACAATAATGTATGTATCTTTTGAGTACGTTTAATGGAAGTTCTCCTTCTATCAATTGTTCAGTTAATTGACCAGCATTACTATGTATATTTAAAACGTGCTTTGCTAATGTAATGTCTCTTTTCTCTTCATGTTCATCTTTAACAATGAATATCATATCAAAACGAGAAAGAATTGTTGGCATAAAATCTATATTTTCTTCGCCTTTTATATCATCCCATCGGCCAAAAATAGAATTTGCAGCTGCTAATACAGAACATCTTGTATTCAAAGTCGTTGTTATGCCTGCTTTTGCAATTGATATGGTTTGTTGTTCCATAGCTTCATGAATCGCGACTCGATCATCTTCTTTCATTTTGTCAAATTCATCTATGCAGACAACACCACCATCTGCTAATACCATTGCACCACCTTCCATTACAAAGTTTCTCTATAAATGATCTAAGTATTTATAAAAAAAAACAAAAGAAATATAATGTATTAGTAATAAATTATTAGTACTCACAGTAACAGAATCTCTAGATACGGATGCAGTTAAACCAGCAGCTGAACTTCCTTTGCCAGATGTATACACACCAATTGGTGCAACTGTCTCTACAAATTTTAATAATTGTGATTTAGCAGTACCTGGATCACCTAACATTAAAACATTGATGTCTCCTCTCCGACATAAACCATCTGGCATTCTTTTTCTAGAACCACCAAATAATAAACATGCAATTGCTTTCTTAATGTCCATTGCACCAAAAATACTGGGTGCAATACTTTTTGCAATTCTTTCATATAAATTTGAATCTGTTGCTAAATGTCTGAATAAATCTTCTTCCTCTGATGTAACACATGTTTGCACACCTAAAAGCCACATATTAATATTATTTTCCAAGAAAAGAGTTTTAAACCATGTAAATTAAGATTTTTATAATAATAACAGATTTTACCACTTCCTGTGTTTTCTCCATCAACAAAAATACCCACAACTCTTATATAAGGTGCTCGCACACCGACTAAAGCTTTGTCTTTTCTATTTCCTCTATCGCCTGTTTTGGAAACTTTTTTAATGGAATATATACCAAGAATAAGAACTCTATTTCCAGGTACAACTCTGTCACATAAATAACGATCACAATATAACTGTAAATGTCTTGGCATTTCACCCTGTGGAATGTGTTCTGGTAATTCTTGTAATTTTAAAACTTGAAAATCAACACATTTACATTTATCTGGCATTATAAAAAATGGGTCCAATGGGCATTTTGGTCTACCAGCCTGTTCTCTAAAAGATAATATTTATGTTATTTGAGGTTATTTTCTATTAGAATAAAAATAAGAGAAATAATATTTTGTGTTGTAGAATACATACGTAGTGCATTTTCTTGGTAGAGCATACCCATCTAATCCTGGCTTAATGGCTATATTAGTTTGCACAACTCTACAAGAACGACATTGTATTGCAATTTTTGTTGCTTTAGATCTAATTCCAGAAGCAGAAACAACAATACCAGGAATTTTTATAAGTTTTGATACAATGTCTGGCTATAAAGATATAAAATATTTTATATAACGACATATCAAGAAAATATAATTACTTTTTCATGCTAAAAATAATAATCATTATTCTACAGATTATTCTACAGATAATTAATTACCTTCATGCCTCTTAAAGAACTTGGATGTGCATCAGACGATAAAAGTATTTGTATGTCTTCAACTTTTTCTTCTCCTTCAGGACGAGGAGCTGTAAGTTCATCAGCAACATCTTGTGCAGCTTCTTCAAGGATTGACAAATATTCCGTTGGAAGTTTATGAACTTTTTCAGCAAGAGACTCATCAAAAGCAGCCAAATCTTCTAAGTTGATCTCAAGGTAATATTGACCAAGATTATAATTTCTTTTGAGAGTATCTCTGGTATAAAATTAAAAAATAAATTATAGATGTACATACACATTGATTTAATATTTTATATATTATTAAAAATGAAAGTAATTATTCATAAAATAATTGTATAAATTATGTACCTGTATTTGTAATTAAAATTGCCCTCATGAAATTGTCTAATAAATTCTTTGAATTTCTTTTTAGATGCTTGTAAATTACCTTGAGATTCAGAAGCTTCATCTACAGAAAAATTATCTGAGAAGAATATACCTGGATTGTCAAAACCTTCCATATTAAATACTTAACACTTTTTATGGTTAAAGTAAAATTTTACAGCCATTCGCTGCTATAAATTTGGCGGGAAATAGTCAAATTATTTTCCAAGCCGCGGTATAGCATTATATTAGAAAATTTATATAGAGGTCGCTTTTCAAGTATTAGTTATTTCTAAGCAGTATTTCATTGGTCAAATTTCACAATTTTAATTTTATTCTGCAAAGCTAGATGGCGCAGTGATACGATATTATTATTTTCATTGTGACCTATTACAAGAGTTGTGCGTTCTTTCTTTATAGATCTTTGAAAATAAATATGATAAATGTACAAATTTGTACTGGGAGATCTTCAAAACAAATATTTGTTAATGATGAATTGTTTTCAGTTAATAAAATATGGGAGCGGTTTGAAGAAATAACTGTAAGTAAAGAATACAAAATCTAACCTTGTAATAGAGTTTATCATCATTTTTGAAACTTCTATCCCAGAGATAACTTATAAGTAAATTATTATTATTATATTTATTATTCATGTATAATCCTTATTTTTATATAGGGTGTATCAAGAGAAAATTTTTATATAGTTCATAATGGCCGGACTATTAATGAAAATAATATATTCTCGGATGGCTGCGCAACTATTATTCCAAAATTATTGGGTGGAAAAGGTGGTTTTGGCTCCATGTTAAGGGCTATAGGTGCTCAAATTGAAAAAACTACAAATCGCGAGGCTTGCAGAGATTTGAGCGGACGTAGATTAAGAGATATAAATGAAGAGAAAAGACTTAAAGCTTGGATTGAAAAGCAAACAAAACGTAAAGAGGAAGCAGCAGAACGTAAAAAGAAAAAGTTAGAGAGGCTTTGTGCAGAACCAAAGCATGAGTTTAAAGATCAAAATTATGAAAAAGAGAGATCAATTTTGACAGAAAAAATTGGAGATGCGGTGGAAGAAGGATTTAAAGTTGCTATTGCTGGAGGTTCAAGTATTAAAAGGAAATGTGAAGAAGAAGTTAAGAATAATAAGAAGAAAACAATACTAGATTTAGATATTGATTCTGATGAGCTTGATACTTCAGATGATAGTGATACAGAAGAAAATGAACCAGCAAAATCTAATAAATTCAAGCAACAAATATCTAATGATAATGGATGTTCCAATGATGAAACTGAAAGAGATAATGATAAACTAAGTGAAACAAAGGCTGTAGATTCTATTAATTCTGAAAATGTGAATGCAAGTACAGATATTTCAGTTGAAAGTAGAAAAGAAAAAAAAGTATATTCTAAAAATGAAAAAGTAGATAAAAAGAATGAAGTTGCTAATGACATTTCAGTTGAAAATAGTGAAGATAAAATAGTAGATTCTAAAAATGAAAAAATAGATAAAAAGGATGAAGTTGCTAATGGCATTTTAGTTGAAAATAGTGAAGAAAAAATAGTATATTCTAAAAATGAAAAAGTAGTTAAAAAGAATGAAGTTGCTGTTGAAGTTGTAGTAATAAATAATCTAGACAAAAATGAAGTTGCAACTTTCAAGACATTACATCAGTAGAATCTAAATTCCAAAAACTTATTGGAATAGTAGAATAAATCAAATTTTACTTTCTTTTATTTATTTATTGATAGTTAATGTCATTTTTTTACATTTGCTTATTCATTGTAGTAATATAATCCAATCCATTATTTTATATATTAGAAATTTGTGCTAAGTTTATAAGCGTACTGTTTAATTATCATATAATTTGAAATAAATATTTTTTATAATACTAATAAATATATACTAATAAATACAACATATATATAGTAAATATATATAGTAAATTTTGTTTATGATCTTAGACGCAGAATAATTACAGATTGTAAGATAATTGAATTAATATAAGTTATAAACTAGTTATACAGAGTGTATCAATAAAATTATAATTACAATGTAGAATTGGTGAAAGTTTTGAAGTATATAGTTCTCTAGTAAGCTGTGTACCAATTGCAAATAATGTTATTGATACTATCACGGACCTCAAAAAGTCATCTGCAAGAATACTTTTACTTGTACTATGATATAAATCTAATATATATTTGGCACCAATGAGGATGAAATTATCATTTCTTACACATCCTTCTTGACTTTCGGACAATGTTTTGTCTAAGTATTAAAATAGAAAAATATTTGATAAACGAATGAAACATTAGTTCTTCAATAATGAAAGAAATTTTTCTCACCTTTAGGAAAAAATTTTTGACATTTATGAACATAAGGGCAGCAACAAATTTTTCGACGAGAAGTCTACAAATTATTTATAATTAATTATTTAATTTAGACAAAATTTATATGTATATATATTTTCTTATATTAAAAATAAATATTTACCATAATTATGTTTAAAAGATTCACATTAATCTTTCGCAACAATTTCTATATTTATTTAATTTTGAATTTCTTTGAAGCAGATCGAATAGATCAAGATAAAAACATTAATCGCCAGGAGGACGAATATATCGAGATTTCGTCCTCCAAGATCATTTTCATAATTTATTTAAAAAAACTGCTTTCCAGATAAATAAAGTGCGTTGACGTTCACCAAAAAAAAATATTTGAAGATCTTCACTTGTTTAATATTTAATGTAAGATATGCTTATTAATATGCTTATTAATACATTGCGTATGATTCACGAGATATCTCGTTTTAATGGTTTTTATAATATGTAAAATATAATATATATAAATGCGTGTGCGTGCGCGCGCGCGCGTGTGTGTATTATAATGTAATATTCGATCGTATAATGATTTTTAAAATTTATAAATAATGGGTCTTAAATACAAAGCATAATGGTAATTTATAGGTAAAATAATTGACGTATAATTGCAACATTCGTTTATTAGCCCGATAAGTTGAAATTTAAACAGAATTCAAATCGCCGCTGTACGTACTTAATTTTCTTTTAAACGATTGATTGCTTTTAGAATTGAGGTATCGCTCTTCAAGAATTTTTCCATATACTTCTATTAGATCATTTTAAGGTAAGAACGATTAAGTTTTTTTTTATTCAATTATTTATTCAAAAGACGCGCGAGATTACATTAATTAGATAGAATAAATAATTGATGGATGTTCTGATTGTTTTAGACAATGTTTTTTTATTGGCTGTATATCTTTATTTTGGGTAGTCTTTCCGTTCGTTTGATCGTATCATCAGATGGTATGAAAATTGTAATTAATTATAATATTAAATAATTATAAAGAAATAACATATATGTAAGTATGCGATCTTTAAATTTTCATTAACAGTTGACGTGATCCATCACTCAAATTGGTTACTCTTAGACCATGATAAATGTGGCAATTCCAATACCGATCGTATTATAGGTGGTAAAAATGCTGATATGGGTGCGTATCCGTGGATCGCTAGAATAGGATACATCACAATTAAATCTAATCCAGTAAATTCTAAGGAATCAAATTTTATATGCGGTGGTGCCTTGATCAATAAATACAATGTAGTAACAGCTGCTCATTGCGTGACGAACTTACCAATATGGTAAATAATTTTTATTAACATTTCATTATGATTAATAATAATTTTCATGATATTTACATGGATCGATTAAAATCAGACATTCTATATACTTTTCCTTGATGTGATTTCAATTTGCCAATTTTGTTTGTTTTAACGATCTGAGAAGGCTTAAAATCACCGATGTTCGATTAGGAGAACATAACGCGATGACAGATCCCGATTGTGAAAAAGGATACTGTGCCGAACCAGTTCAAGATATTAAAATAGCATCTATTAATGTTCATAAAGATTACAATCATCCGATGTTTAGAAATGACATTGCTATAATCCGTTTGGATAAGCCCGCTATTTACAATGGCAAGTAGAGAGACATTTGATTAAATTAATTCACCGTTGATATCAAAGTTTATTTTATGATATAATATTATTATTTGTATAGAATTTGTAATACCTATTTGCATGCCGCATGGTAATTTGCTTAAAAAAGATTATATCGGTGAAATGGCGCAAGTTGCTGGCTGGGGAATATACGATATAAGTAAAAATTTTTTTCCTTTTAAGAAAGTGAAATCATCCTTTTCTTCTTTATAAATATTTTTTTTTTTTATACATTATTTTTAAATTTATAACAGAAACTTCTAAATCAAGTCAATTGCTTCAAACGGTCACAATGCCGATTCAAGAAACGAGAAAATGTAGGGAACTTTTTAAAACACGTGCTGCTATAAGTGATCAACAAATATGCGTTGGAGGTGTCATTGGTATAGATTCCTGTCAGGGAGATAGCGGTGGACCTCTAATGAAAGTGGAAACTATTGGCGAACTACCTAGATATTACATTATTGGAGTGGTTTCTTTCGGTGTACAAGATTGTGGTGCCACGAAAAATCCTGGTGTTTACACCAAAATATCTCATTACATTACCTGGATACTTGATAATATTAATTCATGAAATATCCATTGAATGATATATGCAAATTTAAATATATTCTTAATATTATATTATAGAATGAAATAACGGGTTCTTAGGACAGTCTTAACTTTTTGTATTTATTGTAAATGTTACATTGAAATACCTAGTAATTTTATACGAGGTAATTTACCTCGGAAAAGAGTCCATGCCAAGTCATTTGAATTCTGTTTAAAATTACCAGGAAAGATATCACAGGGGAATTCAATGTATTCATATCTAGAATAAGTACATGTATGTATGTATTTACGTTCGATAGTAATGATCTATAAAATTGTAGAAATATTTTAAATAATTAAATAGAATTTAATTATTCTAAACAATATGGCGTTGTAGAAAGGTGAGACGAAAATTTACATTTATTTCTATAATTAATGAAGCTAATTAATTATAACTTTGATAAATTTTATTACCAAGGCATTCGTGTCTTTTTTTATTCGCGTAAGATGTTGAAAGAAATAAGTTAAATAGAAGGAGGAAGTATTGTCAGAAGTTGCTTGAAATGAGTAATGTAAAATACGTAAACGGCCGGAGGCCAATCAGTCAGATCTACGATGTGTAGTGGGAGACACTAGTTGACCATGGCTTCGGTCCCTCATCATTTGCGGTATCAGTTGATGCCCAGACTTCTAGCTTAGCGACAAGATCCGCGATCTATCAACGTTGTTCGTACATACGAAATTTTCTATTTGCTTTTAATGAAGAATCGATTAAGGATGTATTCCTTTGGAGCTGTGGTCGCTATTTTTTATGTATCAACGTTTAGTACCGTCGATGCACGTAAGTAATAAAAAATTGGTGTTTTTTAGTTTTATTATCTTTTTTTTCATATCTTCATTTTTCTTATCAAACGATTTATCAATATTTATATTGATATACTCAAACATTAATCACTACATTATTAGATATTTTAATTATAATATGTGATTAAATATAGACTTTGTTAGAACATGTGTTAATTATTTAAAATCATTGTATTTTGTCATTTATAAAATTTACTTGAAATTATTATTCAAAATTCTCCAATATAAAATAAAAATGTTTATCTAAAAAGTGACGAATCAATATTCTGCTTATGAAATCATCAATTTTAATGATCGACGATTTCCAATAACAAACATAGTCATAATTAATGATTATATATACTTAAACGCATCAAATATGATATGTTGTCTGCTCATAATAATCTTTTATGTCTCTTCTTCTTCTTGGCAAGATCGTTTCGAATATTTAATCGTGAGTATGAAGTCGGATACGATGAGAATGATGTCGTGGAAAAATCCTTAGTAGTTAACACACTAGTTAATAATTACAACACTATTTATCTTGATCATGTTAAACGTATTACGTGCAATCGAAAAAATATGACTATTATTCTATTTTATCTTGATTATTTTTCAAAATAATATATGTTACGATGATGTAAGTTACATCATTTTTCAAATCATTTATAATAAATTTCAAATGTACATGATTGTCAAGATTTTTATAAAAAACATTAAAAATAGATTTGGAAATTCTGGTTTTCGAGGCATTACATAATGTGTGTGTGTTTTATTTTTCATAGAATTACCAAGTCAATCTGATTGCAACACGCCAAATAATACTGCTGGAAATTGTATTACAATCCATCAATGTATACCGTTGTTGAGTATGCTTCAAAAGAAGCCTCTACGACCGGAAACCGTGAATTATCTAACACAATCTCACTGTGGCTTCGAAGGCAAAGATCCTCGTGTATGTTGTCCTCTCCCTCCTGTCGAATCAAATCGAATTAATCAACCTTCTTATCCGGGGACTGTACCATCTACAACAGAAAAAAATGGATTAGAACTAACAAATAATACCATCATAAATTTACTTAATAATTCTTTATTACCAAGCGAATGCGGAGAAAGTTTGATACCTCGAATCTTTGGAGGACAACATACTGCTCTTGACGAGTTTCCATGGATGGCTCTGTTGGAATATCAACATCGTGAGTAATTAAGAGATAAAATTATTAATATTTTTTTATTGTTAAAGAAACTAGAATGAATGTGAAATATAAATCTAACAATAATAGATCTAACGATAATAGATCTAACTTATTACATATGAAAAATGTATTATACTATCCTAGGATATCCTATATCATTTTCATTAGAATTAACAAAAGCTAGGATTAGCTTAGCTTCTTGACAAATTTTGACCTTTCTGTAATAATTTATTTTAGCAAGAGGACGAACTACTGCTTGCGGAGGAGTCCTGATTAACACACGTTATGTACTTACTGCTGCTCATTGCATAAAGGGTAAAGATTTACCAATAACGTGGACGTTAACAAGTGTACGATTAGGCGAATACGATACCTCCTCCGATAAAGATTGCATACAAGAGGAAGACGAAGTTATATGTTCCGATGATCCGATCACAGTAGGCATCGAAGAACAAATTGCTCATGAACAATACAAACCATTTTCAAAAGATCAGAAATATGATATCGGATTATTGAGATTGTCAAGAAACATCGTCTCATCACAATACATAAAGCCAATTTGTTTGCCACGAACTCCTTCGTTTGGTCAAAAAATGTACGTAGCAGGTTGGGGTAAAACGGAGTACAATTCATTCTCGGACATTAAGCTCAAAGTAGCGTTACCTTTGGCCGATAAAGATGATTGCGATAAAATTTACAATCAAGTTGATGTTAGACTCGGTTTCGGACAAATTTGTGCCGGTGGTCAAAAAGGTAAAGATTCATGTAGAGGAGATTCAGGTGGACCACTCATGTCCATTGAAAATTCATCTGATGGTAATGGATTATGGGCAGCCGTAGGAGTTGTATCCTTTGGTCCTACACCTTGTGGTACGCTTGGTTGGCCCGGTGTTTATACTAAAGTTTACGATTTTATTCCATGGATAATTAGTAAGATAAGATCTTAAGAAAGCTATTAGAGAGATTTTGTACTGTTTCGTATTCCTATTCTTTCTAATTTCGTCGTTTTCTTTTTATCGTTGTTATTTCTTTTCTTTTTCGCCTTTGCAAAATGCACTTTAATTAAAACCGATCAATAATTAAAAAAAATTTTACTCTCGTACTTAATAACTCTACGTGACATTAAATTTATATTAGTTTTAAGAATCTTGACACATAAAGAATAAAAAAGATGAGAAAGAAAAACAAAAGTAAGGAAAAATACTGCCAGAGTACAATAGACCATGTATTTGATCTTCGACGGACAACTGTAATTACTCAGAAAGGAACATTTCGAATTTAATTTATATTCAAGCGATATATTGCTATTTTAATTATTTTTTTTAATTTAGAAATTATCAATGTATTGTTTCTATCGACTTCTTCATCGGAAGAATACAATTCTTTTTTTTCTGCTATATTTCGCACGTATAATCCAAGAATGTTTATATTTATTATACATAAAAATTCTCTTCTTTAATAAATTTAAGAAACAATCTAAGAGTTATAAATTAACAGAAAGATCCAAAAACACTCGAAGTAATCGATGATAGATTTCGAAAGGTTATCATACGATTCAGGATCATTGGAAATATCGAGAGATTTAAAGAAGTTATCGATTAAGATTTTCATGACGAAAGAGCGAATAAATCGTAACATGTACATTTGAAACTGCTGCAATTCTTCTAAAAATCTATCTAATTTATAGTTATTTTTTTCGTTTATTACGTTTTATTTCGAATGAGATAAAATGATCTATGACGACTGTGAACCGGGAAATTCCTATGTCAATTATAATCTAACATGTTCTTATCGAAGTAAAGATTAATTTTCAATGTTTTTTTAATCAAGTTATGAGTGTTTGAAAACTTTCGTAATAATTATACGAACCATAATGATTCCAAACGTTTTATTAATACATAAGAAAAAAAAAATATCCTGTTCAGACTTATTTTTAATTTACTTAGATTATTAGACACATTACATATCGAATTCTCTTATCTTTGTTTTCTTCGTCGATCCTGCTATATTATTGCGTACAAATTCATGTCACATTGGCATATATATGTGTTTATATCATATATATATAGATAAATACACACACGCGCGCGCGTGCACGCACGTACACACACACCATTGTGTTCTTCACAGATGACTGTTAATAAATTGTGTGTGGGTTACGAGATATCTCGTGTTAATAATATTTCATACGCGCGTATCGACGACTTAAAAAATTAAAAATAAATTGATATTTTGTTATGTTACTAAGGCAACGAAGCTTTGTATATTCCTTATAATAGTAATATTTAAGAATACTTTATAAATGTGAATTTAAAAAGTCGTATATATGTATTGTACAAAGTTCTTTTGGAGCGCTAAAAAATGTGCGGACCATGGAAGTGCGATGGGCGAGCAAAGTACCGTATGCAATGTGCTAATATCACTTATATGGTCATCTCAATAACGAGAAATATACGTAACGGTTAATCGAAGAGAATTTAACAGGAATTATACCGTGTCTACGATATTAGCATTTCTTTAATGTTTTTAGGTAAAATATCATGACTTTCCTCATATAGCGAGCTATGATTATCTATCGATTTATAAATCTCTTCAAGCGTCATTACTTCCATACAATAGACTAAAACTGATGACATCTAATTAGTACTTAGAACAATTAGGTGACACAAGGATCATTATCGATTCGAGAATTTTAAGGACTTTTAATGGATATTTTTAAAGATTATCTTTTTTGTATTAGACAATATTATGAAAGAGATTAAAATGTATGAAAGAAAACAAAATATATATATGTATATATATGTTTATATATTTATAAGAAGTCTTATCGAATAGGTCAATGTCAGAGAATTTTATTAATATTTTCGCTACGTTCTAAAAGGATCCCCCACTCTTTCAACAACACTCAAGGACCAACACACCAAGGCAACCGATGGAGCAGTGAGGTAGAAAGCGTCAATCGGCAGTAGTTAGTCGTTGACCGTTGAAGGAGGCTTTTTCTTTATCTCTCTTAGAAAAACTTTCTTTCATTCGCGAAGAATGTAAACAGATTTCAATACAAAGGAACTAGTTAGGTTGGCTTCATCGCTTGTCGAGGAAAATAATATAAATATTCGTCAATATCGGTTCTACGTTCAGTTTGCGATAAATCGTGCTGCGGAGATAACCCTTCCTTACCTCTGTCGCTCTCATATATTTTTTTTTAATTCTCACTTGAAAAGAAAGAAAGAAAAAATAATCAGAATTTTTAAGTGAATCGATCGACGATTGAGGAAAGTCAAAAACCAAAAAAATGAATACAATAGTACATGCTTTGTACATCGCAGCATTAGTGCTATTTTTGACGTACACGAATGCCCGTAAGTATCAGATTTATCTATTATCTTGTCGTATTTTTTCTTGTTCTCGCAATAAATTTATAAATTACGGAAAAAGAAAAGATATCTTGACGATTCGTTGATTCTTGTTTTTTATTCATCTTTGAGTCAAAGTTACTGTACATAATATTAGTTCGTTTTCTTGTTCTTTTATACAATGCAATATTTTATACAAAGATAATTATTGAATTTTAAATCTGAAAGTAATATATTGTCAAGGGTGAAAAAGCTTATATTTTGAAATACATTTTCTGGGTATTGTTTCTTTCTAATATTTTTATTAAAAACATCATTTTCCAATTGTATTAGAATAATTATCATCATCGGTTAAAATAATTAATCATATATTTTAATAGCTCTGATAATTATTTTTATCTTTCTTTTTTTTTTAACGTGTGAGAAATCAAGAAAAATCATATTGGGTTAAACAAAATCTTCTATCAATTTTATATACTATAAATTATACAAATTTTTGTTTTAGCTGGAGAAAAAAAACTGTGAAATAAGAAAATTTATAAAAAAAAATTCTTTATATTTAAAAAAAAAAGACATTCAAGGAGCAATTTATAATACGTTTTTTTATAAATTATTTGAGAAATTGATCATTGTACAAAAAGCCGCAATTTAGTCATTCGTATAATATACCAATTCTAAATAATAGAAAGATCGTAGGAAATATTATATAAAAAAGAACATATACATTACAACTTTTTACTTGTTATAAAACTCGTTTGTTTTGAAATCAAACGTATATGTATTTTATTTATCGATAGAAAAATCAATTTTTGTACATTCTTTATCTACATACATGACAGAATATCAGCTCTCTTCATTCCAAGAAATAGCTAGAACAAAAAGATTATATTTTATTTTTTTGTCTCAATAAATTATGTAAAATTTATTTATAGATACACGATAAAAACTATTCTGATAAGTGTTTTTTTTCTTTGCAGAGGAAAAATGTGTGACGCCTATGAGAAGCAATGGGATTTGTATTAACATAAATAATTGCACACATATTGTTAACATTTTAATAAATCAAAAGCCTTTGACACAAGAAATTATGGAATTTCTAAGAGCATCGCAATGCGGTTTCGATGGTAGGATACCAAAAATTTGCTGTTCTGATCAAGTAAGTTTATATATATTACTTATTCAAATAAATAAAATTTCGTTTAAATTTATTAGATCTACTGAATGTTTGGGAAAAATTATATTGCCGAACTAAAATTACAATTATAACAATAAAGGTCTTACTTTTATCAACTAAGTAAAGTAAAATTCTCATTTTTGAAAAGTGCAAGTTTAATAGAAATTTTAATTATTTTTGGAATATATATATATAGCCAATAAAAAGCAAACTTTTTTCAAATGTAATTTTACCGAAATAAGAAAGATTGACAAGGATTGACATTTTTTTCTTTTCTATAATCCTACGAGGTAAATAATATGAAATATGTTTTATTACGATATAAGGAACTTCCTCAATTAACAGTACCTCTTTATCCTCAATTTCCTCGAAGATTCATTGAGGAAATCATGGGATATATTACTGCGAGAAGAGATACGATTATTTGATGAATCAAAAAAGCGTTTCCTTTTATGATTATCAAATATTTCAGTTACAATGATTTTTTTTCTTACCGTTATATACTATTTCCGTACAACGTATCACTTTCCCTATAACGTATCACTTTCAACCCGGAAATTTCTTTGGTTAAAGATTACAATCTATTCGTGACGACAACATTCCGTGAAACTGTCGTAAGATCTTAATGCGACCATGAACGATCAATAGGCTACTTTAATCTATAATCTAACCAGTCACGTGCGTAGTACGCGTATAATGTGCTTAATTATGACATCTACGAGATTACCTCGTTACTATCTTCTTTGTTTAAAATATTAGATGATCTTTAAAAATCAAAAAATATCAAATATCGTAGAAATAAATATCTTAATATCTGTTTTCTAGTAAGATCTAACTAATTCTATATTCTGTTTAATTTATAAATAAATTCATAAATAAATTTATAAATATTGTAAATATCTGATTTACAATATTTTTTTTTATATCTAATTTGTCAGCAATCTAACTTATTTATAGACGATTGGTAAAATATAAAACGACGTATAAATTTTATAAATTCGGTTTATTCGTTTCAGATAACAAAACCTGTTACTACTACAAATATCTCGGAAGAAGTTTCCGATCCTCCAGATGTATCGAGCCATCCAAATTTGCGAATCTTAAACCACGATATTTGTGGTCCTCTGACTAAAAGTAGAATAATTGGTGGCAACAAAACTGGTGTCTTTGATTATCCGTGGATGGCTCTTCTCGCTTACTCCGTAGGAAAACAAAATCTGGAATTTCGATGTGGTGGTTCCTTGATTACTAAACGATATATCCTTACAGCTGCCCATTGTATTAGCTCTTTACCTAGCGGTAAAATTCTTATCTTAATAATCGCGATTATTATGACATAGTCAATCGTAATCTATGACGTATATTATTATAAGAGTATATATTTTTCTTAGAATGAGAATTTATTTGTTATTACTATAGTTTTAACGATTTATTTGATATCTTTCAGAATTAACGCTTATAGGTGTGAGAATAGGAGAGCATGATATTAGTACGGAACGTGACTGTGATAAAGATGAAAATGGGATGGAAGTCGTTTGTGCGGAGAGATATCAAAATTATGGTATTGAAAGTACACACGTTCATCCAGGATATACGAGAACAAAACTTCAAAATGATATCGCCCTGATACGATTAGACGGCGATGTTGATTTCAGACCTAGAAATGTTAAACCGATCTGTTTACCAATCACAAGTTCTGTTACACTTCTGAGAAAGGTAAAATAATACCTAATTGTTATTAATATAATGATCATTCTTAATACATTTATATTGTCATTTGATATTATACATGGCATCACAAGATTAATCTAACTTCACAGCTAATTTACGTTAAAAAAGTCTAAAAATGTTTAAAATTAATGAATACAAACATTAAGAATAATGTATAACAATCAGAAATTTACATTTCTTGATATATATATATATATTTTTTTTTTCGATCAAAAGTTCATCGTCACAGGGTGGGGTGCGACAGAACTTGGCACACGAAGTAACGATCTATTGCAGCTTGGTCTGACACCGGTAGCCACTGAAGAATGCAAAGAGATTTATAAGACTAAAGCTGAAATTTGGTACAAACAGTTATGTGCTGGTGGGAAAAAAAATATGGATTCTTGTTTCGGAGACAGTGGTGGACCTCTTCAAGCACCTGGATTATACAACAATAATACTCGATTCATTCAATATGGGGTCGTCAGTTTCGGATTGAGAAACTGCGGTACAGAAGGTTTCCCAGGTGTTTATACTAATGTTAGATATTATATGGATTGGATTTTAAATACTATAAGGAATTAATTTATTCGGTTGCATATTATTTTGTACTTTTTTATTAAAGCTTTTT
The DNA here is from genome assembly GCA_911387935.1 of Dolichovespula saxonica. Taxonomy (NCBI): domain Eukaryota; kingdom Metazoa; phylum Arthropoda; class Insecta; order Hymenoptera; family Vespidae; genus Dolichovespula; species Dolichovespula saxonica. Next base: position 8,117,215 of record OU426998.1, on the reverse strand, counting down.
TCTCTTTAACGGTAACACTGGTGTTGTTACAGCAAATTAGAAGAAATTATTCCTATTTAATCAATTATTTTTAATTTCCTGATCAATATATAAATCTCGTACCGAGAAATATATCCTTGTCAAAAAAAAAAATACAATGTCTATGCATTTATTTCGACGTTTGATACATTAACATTTCATACAAATATTAATATTTAAACATATTTATTCTTTATAATGTATGCAAATTTAGTCTCTACATGTATGTATATCATTAGAAACGTATGAAACGTAGTTCATTATTTATTGCACATATTATAATAAATTACAGTTTATAGGATAAATACGATCGGGTTATACAATGAATGTAATAATTAAAATGAAACTCGTTTTTTCTGTTTTACATAAAAAAATGACTACGTCTAATCTGATTGCATCTACATAAGTATTACATAAAATATATGGTCATAATAAATGCATTTATCTATTACTATTACGTTTATCTTGTAAAACATTTTTATTTACTAATAAATGTAAAATAATTATTAAATTGTTATCTCGTATATTTATTTTTCTGGAATATCATTATCACTTCGTAATACATCTTCATCGCGGTCCTCGCTGTAATGATCGCTAGATAATTTATCTTCAATTAACTCTGCCGTTTCTTTGATAGATACTTTAAGAGTTCCGCGATCTCCTTTTTTCTTAGGACCAGAATTTTCAGATTTTTCGAGAGATTTTTCAGATTCTTTTGATTCCGACGACTTCGATGATTGACTCGAAGATGCCAGAATAGTAGAAGAACTGGTAAGCGATCCGGAATTTGGCCTTGAATTACTATAATAACTTACGTACGAATCTGTACCACTGGAATTATCTCTTTTTGGTATCCTCTTGTGTTTCTTCCTCTCCACATTTGTCCCATAATTTTTTGATTGTAGCTTTGACAAAGACTGGAAACTCTAAATAAACTTACCGATTTCGAATATTTCTAATATTTCATTCCTAATGAATTATCATTATATCTTTACCTGAGAATGTCGTTCGAAAAGAGTTGGTATCTGTGTTACACGATCCAACATCATTTCCATTTGGAGACGATGACGTTCCGCTTGTTCTCGAGCTTCGTTACGACGCAAGGATGTTCGAATATCCAAATCTCTTTCGTGATCGTGCCTACATTTTTTAAATATTATTTTATCTTATAATTTTAACGTTAACTTCTATATCCTTTCAACGGTAAACCAAATCAACTTGTGTAGATATAAGTACGTTTAGTTTTTCCAAATTTTTATAATTAAATATCCATAGAAATTCGTTTGAAAGAACTTTCAATGCAGCAAACTTTGATACCTCGCTGCGGATCTCAGTGCTCTCCACGCGGGTTTACGACCAATAAGATTCTCTTTTAATTTAACTGCTTGCTCCCGACGTTTCTCTTCCATTCGTTCTTTTATCTCTCGTTCTAACTTTTCTCTAAAATAACAAAAACATAACGTTGATCTTACTAATTTGAATTATCCAATTAAAATTGATATGCTTTCTTATTTAATAATTTATGTAAAATTAATACATCAAAAGTCGTGAATCAACTTTTTTTAAATAGAATACCGTGACGCTTGACATCTGAGAACAGCTGCTAAGTTGTTGCCTCGTGTTGGTAAATTAGTCAATGCAGATCTGGATCTCTCTGATGTCATTGTTGTAAGATTTGATAGTCGCGAAGATTCTCTACTTTGAACAATCGTTGCCTTTGTCAAATCATTAGGAAAATTTTGCAAATGAGCACATGCAGATTTGACACGCTCTCGTCTTGCCATTGAAGGTGGCAATGAGGAAGATCTCATTAATTCGGATGCTCTCACTTTTTTTGTTAATTCTCTGGAAAAGAGTGCCAATAAGTTCGATGATTCGTTCATTTGTATAATAATTTCCTGATTGAAGTAGAAACTATATTATTTAATAATAAATCTAACATTTTAATCGTATTTAAATCGAACAATCTAATGTTAATAAATATATTATAATAAAATAAAATATTAACCTATAATATTCATCCTCAAGCATTCGGTCATACACCTCTGTACTGAACAAGTTTTTAGGTACAGGTTTTGCCTTAAATCTCGAAGTTGAGCGAGAATTATTACCGCATATTTCTGGACTTGACCGTGTTAAAGACCTCCATGCCCTCCGGTCACATTCGAGCTTGAAAGGACGCACTTGAGATAGCAAATTTAATGCACTCTCCTCACGGACTATACGACTTCTTTATCATATAAGATATAAAAACGGAAAATAAATTATTTATGATAAAAATGTTTACATTTAAAAGAGAAAACTAAAGAGACAGAATATTATTGGGTTTATTCGTAAATAAGTTCTGTTATAAGTAAAAAGTTTATTACACTAAAATATATATCGTTTTATCTATTTATTATAATTAAATTGGAAACAAAAATAAAACTATTGGAATAAACTTTTTTTCCAATGTTACAATGAAACGGTATATCTTTTTTCTTTTTCTTATATCTCTTTACTTATAACAGCGCATTCATTTATGAATCGATACTTCGTTTCTTAATTCATACGAATATTAGAAATACAAAGTACCTTTCTTCTTTTTCTGCAAGTAATTTGTCATAAAGTGGTATTTTAGAGGTAAGAGGAATTGGTCTGACGCGACGTTTCTTAGAATGACCTTTCTTATTACTTTCCTCTTTCGAATGTTCGACTGCTTCCATTTCCGTCAGTGTCATATACTTTTCCGCTTCTTCTCTGAAATAATAATTCATTCATGTGCCGTTCTTATTTCCGTTTTCTTTCCCACAAATGCAAAGTAGACACATTTCAAGTAGGAATGTTATACCTAATTGTGAAGCTAAACGGTTTAGGCACAGTCGGATGCCATTCTTTTAAACTACTCGCTGGCAGACTCTTTGTTTCCTCGCTGTCTTCCGAATCGCTATTCAAACTTTCATTGCTCTTTGATTCACTCCATGTACTCCAACCTTTGTTGGCAGTGTATATTTCCTTGTTACGCATAGCTTTAGCTTCTTTATCCTTAAATCTATTATAAAAAAGGAAAGAGAAAATTGATAGATTCGTCACGACTGATCAATTCGTCACGACTGATCAATTCGTCACGACGGCGATTAATTTCAAATTGAATAAAATTCGATATTACAATTTTTTATACCTATATGTCAAAAGATCTTGATCTTCCATAAGTCCAGAAAAAGTACCGGATGGATAAAGTAAAGGACTGTTTGCTCTCGATTCTTCGATGTAACATTTTTTACCGTTCAATCTTAATTCGTTGGAACTGTCGTCTCGCATAACTTTCGTATTGCGATTAATTCTTGATGTTGAAATTCTTGACGTATCTTTCTCAGGTTCGTCCAAGATATTATTTAAATTCTTCAAATAAAGTCGTTGCTTCCTTCTCAGGTATTCAACCTTTTGTCGAAACTGTTCGTTAGATAGATGATGTACTTGTTTGTAATCGGGTATACTCTCTAAAAATTCAAGGAATCCCTCTAAATTTTCTCGATGACTCGACAATTCCGATTCCGTTTTTGGCAAATCATCCGCAGCAAAATTTATTTTTCGTCCTTTATCCGCAAAATTTTGTTTTTCGCTTTTGATAGATCGTGGACGTTCGTAGGAAGGAGTTGGTTGTCTACTACATGGATCTATGGGTACTTTCACGCAAGAATTATAGAACGATGTTCCTCTATGTTCTGCCATATTTTTTTCTCTACAATTTAGTATTTTAAATAAATAATTAAATATTGAAATAATCCAAATTAAGAGTCAAAATATTGTTTATTTTGTTACTAAACGAAAATATTAAAATCGTGTAAATAAATTAACAATCCGTTATTGTAATTATTATACACAGTTTGAAATCTAAAAACAAATGTTAATTAGATGGTTTTATTACAACTTAATTATACGTACAATGTCAAAGATGTAGGACGCACACATCAACAAACTTTATTACGATCGCCTGTAACTAAGAAAATGTGTTCTTTTAGACTTTTAAATATATTAAAGTTTTGTTCTATTATTCTGTATGACGAGGATAATATTATACGTAATTATATATTAATTAAATTGTTAAAGAAGATTTTTTAATGTATCTCGTAATGCAAAAATACATACACAAATTCGATTAATTTTATTAGTAAAAAGTAATAGCTGAAATAGTTTTCAACATACCTTGGTCTTGTTCTATAGCATATATTCTATCTATTTGCGTTGGGAAGATCAATGGTAACCTCATCGATGTATTCGTCGCCATGGTGAAATCGAAATGCATTTCTAAATTTATAACTTCCGAAAAACAGAATCTTAAAAAAGCAATGCACGAATTTAATATAAATATTTATTTATAATCATTATCTTCTCTCAAAATATTGTACGATTTTCATTGACATTTGACTATTTTCTTTTCTCTTTGTTGTACTTGCAATCGTCGCGATGACAACCATTCAAATATCCTTCTAATTTAATTTTAAAATGTGCGACTCGAGTTGTATCATTTACAATTAGCAAAATTTTACTTTTATACTTTGTTTTTCTAAAACAATTTATTATCTTATTGAGATATTTATACATTGAAAATTGCTGATCGATCAATAAATTCATTTTCTTTTTGAATTCGATGTAAGCGCAATAACTTTGAAATGAAATGTTTGGGCGCGAAAAATAAATAAATATATAAATATACAAAATCGTTTAAATAGTTTCCTTTTTTCTTCAATTTCAATCAAAAGAAAATGAAAATATCTTAAAAAGGAAATGGTAAGATATAATTAATATATGTGTCATTATTTTTCAAACGTATGATTGATAAAATAAGAATTCTTGATTCTATTATTTATTTCCAAAGAAACACTGACTACTGTGCAAAATGGCGACTCTTGTCAGAACGGGGACGTCGTATCATAGATTATTAATTTCTTTTACACAACATTGTAAATGTACTATAACAAATAGTGTTACCTATGTAAAAAGAAATTATTCTGATGACAAAAACAGTAAAGAATGTTATGATATTATTATAGCAGGAGGTGGTATGGTAGGAACAACATTGGCCTGTGCGATAGGTTAGTTGTATTTTTCATTTGTATTAAATGATAGACATTTTATTTTTAGAATAGAAAGATGACTATAAAAAATTCATTATATATATATATATATATATATATATATATATATATATTAAAAAATAATTTTATTTAAAATAATTTATATCATCAATAATAATGATATAAATCATACTTAAAGCTAATAATAGATGGCTAGAATCGAAAAGACTATTGCTACTAGAGGGTGGCAATAAACATGAATATATACCACAAGAGAAGTATTCAAACCGTGTAGTTGCTTTGAATCAACAGACTCGTACTTTGCTATCTAGCATAGGAGCATGGCAACATATAGAAGCTGCAAGATGTTGCTCTGTAAAAATGATGCAGGTACTATTACATTCTTTTTCCTAGTTAGGTAATGTACTTACTAGGCAATTTTTTTATGTCTTTTTATATATCATTTTATTTAAGCTGAAATATCATAATGTTTATATAGAAGTTATATATATTGTTATATGTATGATATCATCAGTAGGTATGGGATGCATGTTCTGATGCTATAATAACTTTTAATGAGGATTATTTATCTAAAGAACTAGCATACATAGTAGAAAATGATTTACTTCTCCATGCAGTAAATACACAATTGAAGGAAAAATCAAATGTTAATGTTATCTATAATGCAAAAGTTACAAATTTACTGTTGCCAGAGATAATGGGAGAAAATGCTAAAATACAGCTAGAAAATGGAAAACAATATAAGACAAAATTATTGGTAAGTGTCAGATATATTTAAATGCAATTTTTTAGTGTTAGTTTATTGAAAGTAATTAATATAAAAAATAAATTTTATAATAATTTTGTTATATTACTTAATAACTTATTGACACATCTAATTCTTTAGCAATATTCTCTATTCTATTTTTGATACTGTCTAACTGTGTTGTAATATTATACGAACATCTTTTTAATTCAGATACTAATTCGTTTAGTTGCTGTTGATTATATTCAGTTGATGAGTTAATGCTATGAAGTCGATTTAATTTTATATAATCAGATTCTAATACACTTACGCTTTGCATAAATGTACTCTTACCAGTTGTATTTCGAACTTTCCGTTCACATACTAAACGATATATAGCTTTTACTAAGTCTCTGGGTAAACGGTTTTCTCTTGGATCATTTGGACGAATCTGAATTGCACAATGATATGGAGGATGCAAAAGCATAGCTCCATGTCTACATGTTCTCATTATATTTTTTGGTGCATAATCTAATAATTTAGAGAATAACATTCCCTCTAGATATGATACAAGTTCTGCTCTGCGTACTAATCTATCAAGTCCAGCACATCTCCTTAATTCTTGTATATCTGATACAGCAAGACCAACCATTAGATTTGTTAAGATTACAGTCACTAAAATAACAAAACTTAAAAGCATCAAATGTGATGTACCATCATATAAAACTTTAGTGTTTTCATTAAAATATACATCTTCAAATTCTAATTCTCCAGACAACATTATAATCGTTTTTAGTAAACCAACTAATGGATTTGCAAAAGATTTATAATTTTTATGTAAAACACAAAATCCTAAAGAGAATCCTATTATAAGACAGATATAAGCTCCAAGAAATTTAAAAAAATTAATTGCCACTTGAGCAAACATTTGAATGTAAAGCCCAAACATTGGAAATCTTCCTACAACTATCATTAATTCTATCCAAATTAATAAAATTCCTAAAGCTGCAACATGATGCTGCCAATTATTGATTGGTTTAATCAAAACTAAACATGATGTTAAAATTACACACCATTGTAACCAGTTTTCCCAACGTTTAACATAACAACATACATCATGAGCAATTTGAAACAATTCTTTAGTGATAAGCATACATGTATAACTCAATATTGACCAAAATAATATTTTGCTAAGATGATCGATACTCCATAAGTATGTAACAGTGATATAACCTGTAAAAAGTATAACAAAAATAGAATGGAAAACTAAACTAATCAGGAAAAATTTACGTATTCTTAACCATTTCAAGTAAAGAAAACTTTCACATAATGGGTGCTTTAAAATATGACCTTGACCAACTTCTATTAAGCAGAGCATTAGATCTGTTTCTCCTTTTCCACCTGGTACTAAGGGTCTAAAATCTAATCTCAATTCACAATCAACATCTCCTAATTCATGATCATATAAAGATATAGCTTGATCCAGTCTTGTAACAAAACGTGGTAAGATATCTGGTGTTCTGCGAATAATAAAACTTAATGCTGAAATACCACCTTTAGTCCTAACAGTAATATCTGCACCTTTTGATAGTAACATCATTACTGTAGATGAATTTTCGTTTAATGCTGCTATATGCAGTGGAGTATAACCGAATTTATCAGGTTTATTAACTGATGCACCAGCCTATTAAAACAGAACAAATTAAAAATGTGGATATAAACCTTAAATATTTTCTATATTCTCATATATATGAACCTGTATTAATGTCTTCACTAATTCACTCGCTCTTAACGATTTAGCTACTGCCGCGTGTAGCGGTGTTCTTCCATCAATATCTTCGACATTTGTTTTTGCACCAGCATTAATAAGTACTTCCAAAGTTTCTAAAGATTGAGCTAATGCAGCTAAATGCATTGCTGTTTGGCCTTTTAAATTTTTAGCTTCACACGAAGCACCAGCATCCACTAGCAATTTTGTACATTCTGCACTACCTTCTTCAGCTGCTAGATGAAGTGGTGTTGATCTAGCAGTGCCAAGCTGAACTCTTACATCAGCACCATGACTTAATAGAAGTTTCATGCAAGGAACAGATCCAAGGCTAGCTGCTACATGCAATGGTGTCTCAGTGTAAACCTATTTGAGTGTAATAATTACATTTTACACCATTAAAATTAATAACTTCATATATTTCATCTTATTAAGTACTTGTGGATTATTAGGATGTGCACCAGCTTGTAGTAGAACTTCAGCACTATCTACCGCATTACTTAATACTGCATAATGAAGGGGAGTTTTCCCTGGAAATCCAGCATTTACATCTGCTTTTGCCTTTATTAAAGATTTTATGCAAGCAACATTTCCAACTGCAGCAGCACAATGCAAAGGTGTGCATTTTTGATTAAAATCCCATTCACAAGGGTTTGCACCGTATGACAATAACTCTTCTAGTATCCTTACAATTGCAGCACAAGCTGCCAAATGTACTGGAGTTCTGTAATTATAATACTCATTTGCAGTATTTTACAATATTTAACTGAAATACACCAAATTAAAAATAAAAAATAGAATTATGAATTTATGACAAACCTTCCATCTTCATCTTTACAAGAGATGTTTACATTCTTTTCTAATAGTATTTTTACTATTTCAAAATGACCAACCCAACATGCAACAAGAAGACATGTCTCAGGCCACTTTACTAACAGTTCTGTAAGTGTTGCTCTTGTTGCTGTATTATTTTCAGATACTAAAATAGTTTTATTTATACATCTAATTTAAAACATAAATCACATGAATTATAAAACTTAAACAAAATTAAATCCAAATCAGTTTTGCAAAATTATTACTTGTTTCAAAGCATACCCATTTGTGAAGGTACATGTCTTTTTATAAATTGTTTGTGATTCTCTAAGATGTAAATTTTGTAATTCCTCTAATGTTGTTTGTAAAATGTTGCCATGTAATGTAGGTATTGTAGCAAGAGCTACTTCTCCTGCTGGAAGATTAGATAGCGCTAAAGTAATTTCTTCTTTACTCCATAATTGTTGTTGATTCATTGTCCTTTGACGAATATGACACATTATAGCTTCTGATGTTTCTTCAGAAGAGATACTTTTTTCATCTATTTCATCCATCCATATATCTCCTACATTGTTCTAAACATAACATAATATTTAAAAAATTTAATCTTGAAATTTAATAAACAAAATATTTAAATTATCTGACCTCATAATTAACAATAATAGATGGTTTAATGTCTATATTACTTCTTCGTGATTCTTCTTGTGAACCACGACGTCCAGACAGTCTTGCAAAGAGTTTATTGTTAAGGATAGACATAGTTACATATTTTTCTTCAGTCACTTTTATCTGATTATAATTGAAAAATAAATTAAATACTTTAATGTCACATGATTAAAATTAATTCATATAAAATTTGTATATAAAATGCAAAATATTGTGATTAATAAAAGATTAGTACTTTTTGAAATAAGTATAAGTAAAGTTAGTAAGTAAAAAAATAGGTATAAGATAAAGAATTATAAAAAAATTATAAAAATAAGAAAAAAATAAGTAAAGATAGTTACTACAAACGTTTTATTCTATTCACATTGCTCTTGTATCTTACCACTTAGAAACTATTCTTGATCTCTGTATACTTTAGAGAATGTCCACGTATACTCTTGATGTTTATAAAACAGATCTGGCATATATTTAGCTCTCACTGTTCTAACACTGTTCATCAACTCTCAAGATAAATCTATATAATTTTTTATACGCTATTTTTTTTTTCACTGTCAACATAACAGAAAATCCTGCCCATATAAAATGATAATAATATGTTTCTAATAGAAATATGTTTCTAAATATAACAACTGATAACTACATTCTTTGAGGAAATGCTCATATAAACACACACTCTCTTCTTAGAGAAAATGAAATATTAAATAAAATATTAACGTTTATAGATATGCAGTAAATTATTAAATTTTTACTTTAAAAATATAATTATTTTTTTATAAATAAAATCAAATTTCATTGTTTAAAGTCAAATTTTATTACTTTGATTTCAAGATTACTATTTTATTATTTTTATCTTTATGATTACTAACAAATATTTTTGTGATTCTTTTATGTGTGTATATATTAATATATTAATTATATATTATTAATTTCCCTAGCATAAATATCGTTTTAAATCTCAAATTATAAATTTTATTCACTTCACATAATAGTTATGTTTAAATGTATTTAACGAAATACATAAATATTTCAAAAATTTGTAATATAATCACCACTGGTTTTGATGTGCAATTTTTTAATACTCTTGAAGCAAGACAATCTGCTGAAGTATACTTTCTGGTGTCTGGAATAAGACTAAAGAAGTTATTTCAAGACATAGTAGAACAAAGTCTATAGTATTGCTCCCACCTTTTAGAGTATAGTATCTAGTAACAGTTTACTTTATATATATTGCATATATAATTATATACCTTTATTAATATGGCAGATAGGAGCAGATGGGGTTAATTCAAAAATACGTCAAGCAATGAATGTTCAGTATATTCAATGGAAATATGATCAAATGGGAATTGTTGCTACGTTGGAATTATGTGAACCAACAGAAAATATTGTTGCTTGGCAAAGATTTCTTCCAACTGGACCAATAGCTTTACTTCCGGTACATCATTACTATAAATTTGCTTTAATTAGATTTAAATAATTGCATAATATATAAAAGTTCTTACAAATATTTTAGTTAACAAATACCCTCAGTTCATTAGTATGGTCTCTTACAACTGAAGAAGCAAAAAAGCTTTTAAAAATGCCAGAAGAGGAATTTGTTGATAATATAAATAGTGCATTATGGAAAGTCTATCCTAAAAATGGTATTGTAGAAAGTGGTATGAAAGCTTTACATCAATTACTCGAAGGATTATCTTTACAAACTGGAATATCAAGACAGTTACCACCAACAGTATCAAAAATAATAGAAGGTTCAAGAGCAGCTTTTCCATTGGGATTTGGTCATTCTGTATCATATGTTGCACCTGGAACTGTCTTAGTTGGGTAATAAAATTAATAGATATAGAAACCACTATTCAATTTTTTGTTATTATATTCAATTATTGAATGTAAGTTTTGAAGGAATGTTTTTAAATATATTTCAGAGATGCAGCACATCGCGTTCATCCTTTGGCTGGTCAAGGTGTTAATTTAGGCTTTGGAGATATTATTGTCTTAGTAAAAGTTCTTGCAGAAGCAGTTACAGATGGTGCTGTACTTAATAACACGATATACTTGAATAGATATGAGACTTTACGACAACGTCATAATATTCCTACAATGCTAGCTATAGATGCTCTTCATCGATTGTACAAAGGAACTGCAGCTCCTATTATTCTGGCTCGAAGTTTAGGATTACAATTTACAAACGCCATACCAATATTAAAGGTAATATATTTAAATTATGATAGTTTTATTTATATACCTTTGTAAAATAATGAAATTTAATAAATATTTCAGAAAGCTTTAATACAGCATGCATCCGACCAAAAAGTTACATGTTAATGAACTTTTAGAAATATTGATTATTACAACATAATAATAGGGAAATGAGTAGTTTATTCGATATAGGAAGAATATATAAACCTTAATATAATATTTTGATATATGTTCAAAAATAATATTCTATATTTTATGTATAACATAACTTTGTATTTTATTACAACATTCTATAACAAGTAAGGATGTGTGTTGTTTATATACCTTAATTATGAGCTTACATATTATTAGATGATACTCAAAATTCACTCACAAAATATTCACAAATATTTTCTTTACATTGTAGATATTAAATTATTTGAACAATTAGAAATCACTTCTTTTTATAAAATCATGATTCATTAAATCTTATATAACTATTTGATTTTTATAAACTGTTATATAATATTAATAGCTACAGTGAATGAAGATCTTTATAGTGTTACCGAAAATATTAAAAAATTTTATAAAAGTGAAAGTAGTAATTCAGATGCTTTTAGTCAATAGTGAAAGTTTTCAAGAATTTATTTTTAGTAAAATTAAGTTATTGATTCTCTATTTCTTGATTATTCGATAAAAATAATTTTTAATTAGAAGATAACAGTGAATTGATTAAATTCAACAAAATAAAAATGAATAAATATTGGATGTTCTACTGATTTTTTGTTACATGACGTGATATAAATGACATTTAGGTTATGTTATATGAAGTTAATATGTTAATATAATGATATCACCAGAAATGAGCTAATTCATCTTTACTTCCAATTTTTGGAAATTACGTCGTATAGCAGGGATACATATATTTCAAAAATATTAAGGACATGATTTAAGGTTAGTTTTTTATATTAATTTATATATTCTTAAACAATAAATGTTAATCTCATATTTATTTTATAACTTCATAGATTTATTATTCGTAGCAATGATTACATTACGAAAATTCTTGAAAACTGCTACGATAGGTGCAATAGCTGTAGGCACTTTGGCATCTTTAAGAGCTAATGAATATGATATTGGATCAATCGGTATTGTACGTCTTGGACGTGCTGCTGTTACTGTTTTTATAATAGGTAATTATTACAAAAAGGAACTTTACAATAGCAGTTTGAAAAGGACATCACCAGAATACTTAGAATTAAAATCCAAAGCACATAAATATGGAGCAGAACGTCTTCTTGAACTTTGTTGTGCCAATAAAGGTGTATATATAAAAGTTGGCCAGCATATTGGAGCATTGGATTATTTGTTACCGGCAGAATATGTTAGTACAATGCGTGTTTTACATAGTTCTGCACCACCATCATCATTTAAAGACGTTCTCAGAGTGATAAAAGAAGATTTCAAAAAAGATCCATACGATATATTCGAAATCATCGATCCCATACCCTTGGGTACTGCTAGTCTTGCACAAGTTCATAAAGCTGTACTTAAAAATGGCAATGTGGTTGCTGTTAAAGTCCAACACCGTACCGTCAAAACCAATGCTTTTGTTGACATAAAAACTATGTCTACATTAGTGAAAATTACATCTTATATTTTTCCAGACTTTAAATTCGATTGGTTAGTTGATGAAACTAAGAAAAATATACCACAAGAATTAGATTTCACTCAAGAAGGAAGAAATGCAGAGAAGATACAAAGTCTTCTTTCTCATTATCATTGGTTAATAATACCAAAGATATATTGGGATTTATCATCTCAACGTGTTTTAACTATGGAATTCTTAGAAGGTGGTCAAATTAATGATCTTCAATACCTACGAAGCAAAAAATTAAATCCATATGAAGTTAGCAGTAAATTGGGCCGTTTATATAGTCATATGATATTTGTTAATGGATTTGTACATTCTGATCCTCATCCTGGAAACATTCTTGTTAGAAATAATAATTCAGAGGCTGAAATAATCTTATTAGATCATGGATTATATGCAACTCTTTCCAATGATTTTCGATGGGAATATTCTAAGTTATGGTTAGCAATACTGAATGGAGATAGAGCTGCTATGAAACTCCACTGTACGAATCTAGGTGTAGGTGACCTTTATGGATTGCTATCATGTATGGTATCAGGTAGAACGTGGGATACTATAATGTCAGGAGTACAGAAAAAGAAGTATGATATACATGAAAAAGAACTTTTTCAACAAGAAATACCTAATCTGTTACCACAAATTAGTGATGTATTGCAAAGGGTCAATAGACAAATGTTGTTAATTCTTAAAACTAATGATTTAATGCGTGGAATTGAACATTCATTACAGACACAAAACCGAATGTCTTCATTCATGGAAATGTCGAAATATTGCATTCATTCAGTTTATGGAGAAAAATTAAACTTATCTACAAGTGAATGGAGGCGATGGGAGTTAACTTTTCTTGAGCAATGGGCTCTTATTAAGTTATCATTTTATTATGTATATTTAGGTTTATTTCATTTTGATATAAACAAAAGTATTGAATCATATTGGGCAAATGATTTCTATGTTTTTTAATAAAACTGAATATTAAACAATGTATTCAAAAATGACATAGATTTTTTATACTTTTTCGCTAATTTAAAATATTAAGAAATTAATATTTTCAAGTTTATATATTTCTATATTAATTAAATACGTATATTCTCTTGTTTTCAAAAATTTATATTTCAATTGTTATTAAAAATATAGTATAGTTTGTTACTGCTGAAATGTTAAATACAAGAGAAATATCAATTTCTATAATAAATATATGTATTTATAATACTACATTTCTATATTTGTATGCCATATAATAATGCCAAAACAAAATGATTTATGTATTGAATTAAAAGAATTTAATATAAACATATTGTATATATTCTTTGTAAACAGCATAAATATATAATGTATTAATATCTCTGTAAAAAAATAATATGTAAAAGATATTATTTTTATATATTACATTATTTTATATATCACATTATATTACATTTCAGCTTTTATAAACAAAAATGTAGTTTTTCCAAAGTATAAATTCAAAGTCCAAATAATAAATTTTACCTGGCTTTTGACTATTACAATAGTGTATTATTAGAATGATTTTTAAGTACCTATACTGATTTAAAAATTTTTATTATTTGTACTGATTTTTTAAAGTATAGTACTTAAAGTACTAATTTTTTAAAAATGATTGTTATATTTTATTTTAGTTGAATAAAAAATTATTTTTGTAATTATTTCTCTATTTTTTGATTTATATATTATAAAAAGTATGTTAATTTTTTAAATGTTATAATATCCTGTGAACAATATTATGAATTCATTGTGGAATTCAATATTTAATTCAATATATCAATATTAATAATGAAATTCAAGTGGAATGTATTCTATTATTAAACGAAATTTACACAATTGTAACTATTGTGATTCCTTTATAAATATTTTTGTTATCTTTATTTATTTTTTAATTGTTTAAAATAAAATGTTAATAATTATAATTTTCAATAAAATATTGATTTATATTACAAGTTTAAATTAACATTCTTTCCAATTGCACTGAAAGGTTACATATAAATATGTAATAAAATTTCTTTATAAATAAATTTTTTTTACTGACTTTACCATGAAAATAATTGCACGCTACGTATTATATATGATATGTCTTATTTATTTATCTTCTATATATCTTTCTTTTTTTTTTTTTTTATGAGATTTCCCTTGAATGGGGGCGGCAGTACCTAGGATTCAGAGATCCCTCAACCTGCAATAAACTTAATAAAGTGATTAATAGATGGCTTAAGAGGGTGTGGTTTAGAAAGTGAGTTATTAATGGGATAAAACTTTCAAAAACCCATACACTTGGAACAATGGACTCAGTCCAACTTGAGTTGGTAATATTTCTTTTACAAAACGTATATGCATATATACATACACATACACATAAATCCATAAATCAATAAATTCATAACCTCTATTTTTGCAAATAATGCGCATGCTTTCTACAATTGCAACGAGAATGGTGCAATCGGTATTGATCGAATCGTAACTTTCGAAAAAATATCTTTATAGAAACAAATGAAAATATTTCTTTATGATGGAAGTTTCTTATATGTTTTTAAAGCTTTAAAAAATTATTGTTTTAAGTACACAACACACTAATTGTAAGACATGGTCGATTGAAGGACGTATAATGTCTATCGTGTTCGTAATAAATATTTTGCTATTTCTTCCGCTGTTATTTATATTAGTACAATTTTCGTTGATCTATCACGATGATGACATTATACGTCACTCGGTGAATCATATCTTATTGTTAGTCGTAATTGCATATGCATTCAATGGAGTTTCTAGCTCAATTTTCTTGAAAATAAAGCTTTGTATTTAATATTCTTTAATATTATAATAATCTAAGATTCTTTCTACATTTTCTGCTAATTCCTTTATATGAATATAATCACCTTCTTCCCGGTTATACTACCAGTTCCAAGTTATACTGTGTATGTATGTTGATACACACACATTTACTGTTCCTACATAAACGACATTCACGAATGTTCTTTCTTGAAATAAACGTGATATTTCAATAATATACACACATATTCATGTATATAAATACGACATTAGTGTTATTAATGAATTACAAAGCAATATTTCTATTTAATTTGCAATAAAATTATACGAATTTTTTCGTGATTTTAGTTCAGTAAAAGAAATGTATAAATAATTCTGTTCTAATTATAAATAAATATAATGAATCATGTTATGTCAATACTTTATAAGCCTCGGATTTGTTTTTATTTCCCAGAAAAATGAGTCATTTGCGAAGTTATAACGCTTTTGTAAGTCTCATATTTTCGATTATATTAAAATTATTAAAATATATATTTTATATATTAATATATATGTATATATATATATATATATAGATATGGTAAAAGAACAGCATACATCGCGTTTTATTTTAGATTAATTTTAGTTAAAGAACAAAATATTTCTATTGTATTGAAGGAAAGGAAAGTTTCAATACAATGGGTGTCGTTCTATGGTTTGGTATGTGTAAGGAAATTCTCCGTAAGCTCTGTTGCCAGATTTCTCGACTACGCGACCCACAAATATTGAAGCATTTTATTATGTATAGTACCTAAATATATTTCTAAAGCTTTATTATTGAAATATTGTATATTCTTTTTTATATTTTTAAAATATCTCAGTATAAAGTATAGCACTCAGTTTAATACGGTTTTTCTTTTGCTTAAAAATCGTATTTTTATGAAATTGTAATTTTTTTTCTTCTATGTTCAATCTAAATTATATTATAAAGTGTATCATTTCTGTATAAACTTTCCATTTTAGGATTACAGAGCATGTGTATACTCTCTCACAGAGAAAGAGAAAGAGAGAGATAGAGAGAGAGAGAGAGAGAGAGAGAGAGAGAGAGAGAGAGAGAGAGAAAGTATGAAACATAGAACAATAGATGTTTTAAAAGAAAGATATAAATAAATGAGTATATATACATAAAAACAATGCTAAGTTGGAGAAGATATAACAAAGAACAAGTAGATATTAAAGATATTGATTTTATAAAAATGTTGAAACACGCCATCAGAAACTGAAGATTTGGCAACTCTGGGATTTATCCGTAGCAAGATGGCTGCATCAGACGTAGCTATCGTCTGACGACAGTAGAAAAGTGGAAGGGGAGACACGAGCCAATGACCGCATTACAATTCCTACGCCAACGAACGTTTTTTTTCGTGTATTAATTATTCGCAAAAACGTAACATAATAAGCAAAAATAATTACTATTATTATTTATAAACATTGTAGAAATTAACAAAATTATTTTTGACGAATGAATTGTATTGTATTAATAAATTTGAAACAACATTTAAGGAACTACTTTCTATCGATTGCGCGTAAGGACACTACATAGTGGCGCATAGAGGGGTATATAAGGCCCCACCCAATCGCCCGGGCGAACCAGTTCCTTAGTCAACTTCAGACGGAGAAGATTGTTTTTGGCTCTTGCATAGTTTTTTTTTTCTTTAGTTTTATTACAAGTCAGTGTTACTTCCGTTATTTTTTTTACAATCCGCAATTCTGCTAGGATCGTCAGGAAACACGAGCCAGATACAGGTTGGTGTTTTCATTAATTATTAAAATTGTTAGGTGGTACGCGAAAAGAATTTTATTTTCGCGACGTAGGCAACATTGGTATTTGTAAGTTTGTGCCTCAAGATACGAGCGCGATTTACAAGAAAAAACTCGAAAGAAGAAGCTGAAGAAGTTCGACGGAGAATTGTTTCCTGTTTCATGGACCTCGTCACAACTTCCAGCAAAGTAAGCAGAGAGGCCTAACACCTGGATTTTATCTTGTCGCAATAATCTGCATCATTGGTTCGAAACAAAATGTTAAGACCTCGGGAAATCGACGTAGATCAACCAAGTAAGACTGAGCAATTATCCAATTGGATAAAGGAAGTACGTTGCAAGAAATTAATGTGCCGCCGAAATCGGAAACGCAATTTACGCATAGAAGCTGTTTTATCGTACACTCTCTATAAGGCTGAATATGAACTACGAAGAAAACAGCTTTCAAGGATTTCACAATGGCAGAAACTTAGACCAAAATTCTTGCCAAATTCACGGTCTGATAATCATAATTGCGAAAGCTTGGAGTACTCCGAGGTATATCAAGAAAGTAATTTATGGCATGAACCAGTGTGTCAGGAATTGAGCAGTTTAAATGATTTTATGTTGAAACTCTCTGAAATTAAGGCTCCATTGCAACGATGAAGTTGCACAATCAGATGAATGGTCTGAAAATCCTGTCGTTCTCGTCAAATAACCCAACGTCGATGATTAAACTATACCAATATTTCATCATTTGGATGGAACTGGAGGACCTTTGCAGTACCTACTCGTGTACTATGGCATCTAGAAGTTACATCATTACCCTGGTGTATATCTGGAAATTTTTTACTTGCAGTCTCACCGTTTGAGGTGGCTATGGGACGGGTGGTGGTCATGGAGAGGCTGTCCATGGACACTGGGCATACATCTAAGAAGTCAAGATACCATGCTGTCTGGTCCTAGTACCTGTCATCAGTTTGGTTTGTAAACTGTATCGAGTCAAAATATTTTATTATCTTTGGAAATTGGAACTTTCCAAAGAGAAAAAAGATTTCATGAAAGTTCATAGTTAATTAAATTATAGAGAATGTGCTCTAATAATTTCAGGATAGATTTATAGCATCACTGGAATGACTTTTGAACAATAATTCATGAATTTATATAATTTTTGTAACATTCTCAAATGTGATATTAGATTATGGCATTTAATATTTTATTATAAGGATGTTATATAAGATACAAGGATCTCATATTATAGATTAATGGCGTGGATTTTTGATATAGATATATATCGATGAAAATGTTAATTCACATTGAATTTTGTACATTATACATTATCTTATAGATGACAAGATGAGTTACGGGAGTATCATGAAAATAAATATGTTTGAAATAAAAATGATTTTTTTCACAATCTGCCAGTATCATGCATCATATTAATACCATAAATCCTTTTCAGTCTGGCATTCATCCTAGAAATCTTTGAGCGAGAGAACAGTAGACGAATATTGAAGCAATCGGTTATCGGCTGTGACGTTGGCCTGTCCATAACCTGTAAGAATGAGGTGCGGTGAGACGATAAGATTTGTATCGAGAGGGAAAGGGGTTAGTCTTTGTTTTTAGAAGGTCGTGTAAGGCGCACTTTGGTCAAAATATGTGATGGCATAACACACATACGCATCATATCTTCGCACCTTCGGCACACAACCAAGTCGCGAGTCTTCTCAAAACCTTCAGCGCGCGATGCACAAGGCTCACTGCGAGGCAGAGAACTCGTACTACTGTCTGGTGAGCTCTTTCGTATTGCCAACCACCCTTGTAACGTGTTTCTTCAGATTCGGAACATTTCTACTGAACGTGGAAGATTCTCAAAATCCCCTCCAGTGCTTGCGCTGCTAATACCAGTTTACTCTGATCGTTGACATGATGCAAAATCGACTATGCCAGTATCCAATCAACCTCATCAATATGTTCGGTTAGCATAAGTTTTGAGGTATGATGATTAGTAATGCATGTCAGTAATTAAAGTAAAGAAATATGAGAGAAATGATCGATGGTAAATATAAGTAGTAAAAGCAGTTTCATGCAGATTCACGAACAAAGAATAGCTATGGGTACTACTAACAAAACAAATGGTGCATAAATTTTTATATTTTTCTATGCTCTTTTGGTCTGTGTGCGCAATAATTATTTTCACAGATACGATGTGATCCTGAAAGAAACTTATTCCTACGTGGCATAAAGGTACCCTGTATATCAATATCTTTATGAAATTAGGGATGGAATTTGTGCGTTATGTGTTTTCTAGATTAAATGGAAGCATGGTCAATAGAATCAATTTCACTGAGATGTACAGAACAGGAGTTGATTGAAAGAAGGAGGTATCCCTTACAAGTATTAGATGATATTACGAACTGACATGTATGAATAGAGAAGGACAGGGGGCAGGTGTATGTCGAGATTTTTTCACTGCAAAGTTCTATTCCGCTATATGGATTTTTTATTCTTTGCTCTAATGATGGAGATAGGATTTAGCAATGATGAGAACTGCTTTGGATGGAAAAAGTTGCTGGAAAATGATAGAAAGTCTTTATACTTTGTTTGGTCAATGCAATTTTGTTTTAAGCCCTGAAGAGAATTACTCTAATATTGAAAATTGTCACAGTTAACAAGTGCAAATACATTGGATTTTTGAACACAAAACAATATGAAGAATATTGGAAACAGGCTGGTTGGCTTGAAAGAAATTTGCTTATTAATATGAATATGTTTTAAAATGTATATTCTGTTGTGAGGCTTCTTTTGGGGCTGTTTGTTTTTCACAGTTTCTTACAAAAATTTTAATGCTCTGGAAAATTGCTGGAATTGTATATAATGCTCGTATAATCTCAATGTCTGGCTTAAGTGGGAAAAGGTATGTTGGAGATCCCAGATTGTTCACATTCTTATTCCAGTTACTACTAATCAGCCCCAAAGATCACAAGCACATGGCTTTGGATTTCGACTGGATCCTGGCATATTACCATTGCTGATCATGTATTTGTAAGCAAACTTTACATAATGCATATGTTTGTACATAGTCGAATGTGCAATGTTGAAAAATTTATTATTATAATTTAAACTTACGTATTTGATCGTTTGAAAAAAGTTTGTGGTAAGGATGGGCAAAACAAAATGTTGTTCTGAGCTACAGGAATGTTGCTGTGTGTTTCGTGCAATGACTAAATGGAGAAGACTCATTTGGATGAATCTCTACAATATAACAAGATATCTTATTAAGCAAGAGAGAACATCGAATACTACTTAATGAATTCATACTAAAAGAAAAGTAGAAAACCATATATTTATTACATAGCAGTGATTCTTTGATAAGAGTATTTCTTGTTGCTCACCAAAGTTTAAATAACAGGTTCCTGTACTGCACGCTGATATCATACTATAACACATCTACAATATTTATTCATCATTTAAATATAAATTTAAGCAAAATATTAAGGAGATGGATATTGAAAGAATTTATGTTCTAATAATCAGACATTCAAGTACCATAGTTTTTAATAGTATGTATGTAACGAGGTATTTAAATTTATATACCTAAACAAATTTTATGCAATTCTTGGATCAGTCTTTTCTTTGTATAGTTTAGATTTATGGATGGTTTATATGAGTATTAGGGAAGGAAAGGGAGGGCAAAAAGATTTTGCATTTTCTTTCCACAGAGATGCTAGCTGAACTATGCACATTCCCCCATCAGGTATTCTTGTGA
The DNA here is from genome assembly GCA_911387935.1 of Dolichovespula saxonica. Classification (NCBI taxonomy): domain Eukaryota; kingdom Metazoa; phylum Arthropoda; class Insecta; order Hymenoptera; family Vespidae; genus Dolichovespula; species Dolichovespula saxonica. Next base: position 8,095,993 of record OU426998.1, on the reverse strand, counting down.
TATCAGCCAAAGCATGTGCAGCATGGTAGTCTACTTCAGAATGCATTGTACCTAGCCAGTGGAAGATTAGAATATAGCTATTTGAGAAACGCATCTTTTAAAACTGCTAATGGGTGGAAAATTCTTCATGGGATGCAGATGTTAACATATCCATTAAACGCATATATGTCCAGCAACTACTGTTCCATCAGAAGATAATGCTGCACAGAACATCCATCCGTATGTATCGTGTAAAAAAAAACATTCATTATTTGAATTTTACATCACCATTTAAAGAAGGATATAGCAATTTCATACCAAGCTTGTACGATTGCAACGATTTTATTATTTATCAAGCTATAGTAATATAGTTTACAAGACTCGTCATTATTGGAGTAAAATTACTTTGAAAAATAATTCCATTATAACGAAGTATAAGAGGTCGTTTTCAGATAGAAATGTTTCCCAGGTAAATAGTAGTTATTGCAGGATATAATATTTTTCTTACAGGAAAATGCTTGAGATTAAAAATAACATTATTTCTTTAGATAAAAGCAATATGAGAGAAGTATATAAAGTGATGTGAATTTTATTTTTGCTGCAATGATTTATTGATCGCTTTCGTTTAACGTATAGAATATGAGGATAAAATATGATATTACAGATTCGCTATTATGAAATAGAAATTTTAATTTGCTTATGCTATACCCAGACAATTCACAAAGTTATAATGTAAAACAGGAGGCTTATAATACTTGAACATAGGAAGAGGAATATTGTGTAGGTTGTGTGAAATTAGTGCATTTGTTCGTTAATGTTTTATTATGCTATTATGTGAGAAAGTTCTTTGATTTCAAAAATGCGTGATAAAACCAAGTTTCGTGTAATGTGATAACCAAGTAAACATCAAGCTCAAGATAATGCACATCAATATTGCTAAAATTGGGTGGAATATTAAGTTTGGTAGTTATGTACGTTAAGTTTTAAAATATAGTGTGACAATTCAAATCTATCAACACAATTTAATGAATGACACTTGGTATTATATTCTATGGCTGGAAGAGGTAGAAATATTGTAGAAATGGCTTTTGATGCTAGCAAACTTTGGTGAGTGAATTTTGTGAGTTACATTTTTTTAATTAAAAAGAGACAATAAGACTTTAAATTTTAATGGCTGTATTGATTAATATGCTGTTTCAGTGCTGTGTATTACGCTTTTAAATTATTTCAATGATTTTAAACTACACATTGTATAATAATTGGTTTATTTGCTTCCAAAATTATTGTACTATCATATCAATGTATTGAAAAGTTTAATAAATTGTTTAGGAATTTTGGGAAGGGATGGGAGGGGAGGGAGGGTACTAATAATATAAAGATTCAATGGCATTTCAGATAGCATCACTTATATGCAATATAGAAAAATTGTCTAGCATTGTGAGTTGTCCTTCTAGGATCAAGAATATGCATGAGATGGCAAATGCACTATACTAAATAGTACAGGAAATGTTTTATTTATAATATTTCACTGTTTCTATGATGCTAAGATAACGCTTCTCTCCTCTTGATTCTTTAAAAACAGTATTAATTGAGGTATTTCTTCAACAAAAATCATTTTTATTGACATAATGTGGAAGGTAGAATTGGTAATTTTTCTCCTAGATCATATTTCATGATTTGTGTAAAAACAACAAATATTAACTTGCAACCAATTTAGATATAATATCCATTTGATTAAAAATCATAGCACTTCATCAATATAGGAAAGTATTGAGAAGTCGTACAATTCAATAGAGGAAGAAAAATACAAAAATCATAGCACTTCATTAATATAGGTAAGTATTATGAGAAGTCGAACAGTTCCCATACAGGAAGAAAAACAACATGGGTACACTATCGAAAATAGCAATAATCTGTGAAGTTTATATTAATGAAAATATTAAATGTGAAGGAACATGTATTTATTTTATAAAAGAAGCTGACATATCGTATTTCCGAAGATTATTTTAATTTGTGAAGATTATGAAGAGATTATGTTGATTTATGAAGATAATGAAGAGATTATGTTGATTTATGAAGATAATGAAGATATGTTGATTTATGAAGATAATGAAGAGATTATGTTGATTTATGAAGATAATGAAGATATGTTGATTTACGAAGATAATGAAGATTACGAAGATTATGAAGATTATTTAAATTATATTTTGATTGTGTCATTTATAAAGATTAGTTAGAAACACAAAAAATTCGGTATTCCTAGTAATGTTTTTTGATAAATATTGAAGGGACATGATTTGGATCTACCTGATTGGGAGCTTTGCTATACGTGAGTTATGTTTCGTATTCTCCATATTTGTTAATCAGCTATTTTTAAAGGCCACATACGTTTGTAAAAATTTATAAATAAGACTGTGAATGAAGATTATTGAAAGATAGTCGATCGCGATTTTCTCAGGACATCAGTAATCGTTAAAACTCGAAATAAATCTAGTCAAACGATCCTTGAAAACATCGGTGGTGTCCCAATGCCCGATCGACTAGAGGATGGGATTGGTCGTCAAATTACTATAACATCGGCAATCTACTAATTCTGGAAGAGGTCTTCTTTATTTGGCATCATCTTCTCTTGAGTTATATCTTTATAGTTAAACTTCTAGCAGTTGATCATTGAGATGATCGTACAGAGAAAGAGGAACTTATAGGAACGTTCATGGAATATGGCTTTGAAGAATTTTCTAGAAGATTCTTTCTCGATATCGCAGTTGGTGAAAACGTCTACTATCGAAGAATGAGTTAACAGGGTCTATATATGGTGTTTGCAATTTCCTGTGTCTTCTTAGATCTTACGATTTTTTCTGTACACGACTAGAGGCGATGATTTTCTATTGACCAACATCCTTAAACAGGCCTTGGGATGATCCAGAGTTCCAGCAAAACAGCCTATTTTTTCATTTTAAAAGGTTTGTATCAGACTATATGAGAATAGTTGCGTATAACGTCTAATGCATTGGGTTTGTCTACTAACAAACTTTGTTTTCTTACAGATATTTTTTTATACCTCATTGGAGACTTCCAGCTTATTGAAGATAGGATTTTTCCAACATTCATTTTCTTTTTAGGTTTCGTTGTTATTTTTTTAGTATTTTTCATATCTTTAACCTTTTTGATGCCATAAAAGCATTAATGCATTCTGCATTATCGGCCCTGTAGTGTGCCACTTATACAAAAAGCGCATGTATATACATTTTAGTTTTAAATCTTAATTATTATTGACTGTTTTTCTTGCGGTATAGTGGATACTGTCGAGACAATATTATTACATATCTGAAAGTTAAAAAAATAAGAAAAAATATTCTAAAGAAAAATAAAAAATATAAAAACAAAAATAAAAAGATTAAAAAATAAAAAGATGAGAAAATAAAAAGATTAGTAAATAAAAAGATTAGTAAATAAAAATATTAGAAAATAAAAAGATTAGAAAATAAAAAGATTAGAAAATAAAAAGATTAGAAAATAAAAAGATTAGAAAATAAAAAGATTAGAAAATAAAAAGATTAGAAAATAAAAAGATTAGAAAATAAAAAAATAAAACATTTAAAAAAATGAAATTCTGTAAAAAATTAGGAAAGGAAAACAAGATTAGAAAAAATTAAAAGAAAAAAAAAAACATTTTATTATAATATATATCTGTAATTTCGATGTACTGCTCTTGTAAAAGAGTAAATGACAACATAATTACTTAAACTATGATTATATATAATAATTATGTTACAAAATCTTATACTGGTAACAAAATATTACAATATTTCAGGTAGCATTCGAAAGAAGAAAAATTATTATGTTTTGAAAACTATTTGTAAATATGGTAGTGTCGTAGTTTCGGAGACCATCAATATTTTATTCACAATCGCTTATAATTTGAATGATTGATAGGTCTACATAAAAAGAACACTACAAATACTAAAGTATATTACAAAATTAGTTCAAATTTTGAAGAGGAAATCAATTTTCTGAACTAAAAATTTTATCATAAAATATTTATTATAATATCTCGATCTTCATCATATTTTTAAAATAGATATTATTTTAATATCACGCAAAATTATTCTATTGAGCACGTTTGAATTTCAGACTTTTTTAAATCGACTGAAATATTTTAAGAAAAAATTATATTAATGAAAAATTAATAATAATATTTGCGAAACAAGAAAAATAAAACAACAGAGATCAAAATTATACTAATTATGAAAGAAACCATATCATGTTTCACAAAAACGAAGACATTTAAAATTTTTTTCTCAACATATATACAAGTACCATTAATCAATGTACGTCGCATATTTATAAAATTGACGATTGTAGAGTGTGATTACTAAAAATCAAAAAGTATCATAGAATAGAATAACTACAATGATACAAGATATATAAAAATACTTGCAAATTTGTAACATGTAAGTACTTTTCTACGTAAATATTTACTATTCCATTATAAAGCTAAAATGTATAAATGTTGAGAAAGTGAAGATGAAGACAAACAATATTTCAAGGTTTTATAAAAATCAAATTAAATTTTTTGGGAAAATCAAATAATATGATTCATCGAGATATCAAAAGATTGTCATCATTCAGGAAACTGAACGTCTAGGATATCATAATCGTCATTTTTCGAACGAACATGGAAGGAGTAGCAGCAGCAGCAGCAGCAGCAGCATCATCATCATCATCATCATCATCATCATCAATCATCATCATCACTTAGAGAACGGACATCGAGGGACCGTCATCATTAACCGAAGAGGAGCGGACATCGAGGGATCGTCATCATTAACCGAAGAGGAGCGGACATCGAGGGACCGTCATCATTAACCGAAGAGGAGCGGACATCGAGGGACTGTCATCATTAACCGAAGAGGAGCAGACATCGAGGAATCGTCATCATTAACCGAAGAGGAGCAGACATCGAGGGATCGTCATCATTAACCGAAGAGGAGCGAACATCAAGGGACCGTCATCATTAACCGAAGAGGAGCGGACATCGAGGGACCGTCATCATTAACCGAAGAGGAGCGGACATCGAGGGACCGTCATCATGAACCGAAGAGGAGCGGACATCGAGAGAACGTCATCATCAATCGAAAAGGAGCGGACATCGAGGGACCGTCATTATCAACCGAAGAGGAGCGGACATCGAGGGACTGTCATCATTAACCGAAGAGGAGCGGATATCGAGGGACCGTCATTAACCGAAGAGGAGCGGACATCGAGGGACCGTCATCATTAACCGAAGAGGAGCGGACATCGAGGGACCGTCATCATTAACCGAAGAGGAGCGGACATCGAGGGACCGTCATCATTAACCGAAGAGGAGCGGACATCGAGGGACCGTCATCATTAACCGAAGAGGAGCGGACATCGAGGGACCGTCATCATTAACCGAAGAGGAGCGGACATCGAGGGACCGTCATCATTAACCGAAGAGGAGCGGACATCGAGGGACCGTTATCATTAACCGGAGAGGAGTGGTCATCGAGGGAACGTCATCATCACGCGAAGAACAGACTTGGCTGAAGAGCGGACATCGAGGGACAGTCATCCATACCATTCAAGGAGCGCACATTGAGGAACCGTCATCATAAACCAGAGGAATGGACATCGAGGGACCGTTATCATTACCCGAAGAACAGACTTGGCTGAAGAGCGGACATCGAGGGACAGTCATCCATACCATTCAAGGAGCGCACATTGAGGAACCGTCATCATAAACCAGAGGAATGGACATCGAGGGACCGTTATCATTACCCGAAGAACAGACTTGGCTGAAGAGCGGACATCGAGGGACAGTCATCCATACCATTCAAGGAGCAGACATTAAAGAACCATTATCCATACCAAGAAGGAACCATGTATAGAGTTGGACATCGAGGATCATCGAAGGAGCAGACTACCATCGTCATCGTCATCGCCATCGCCATCGCCATCGCCATCGCCATCGCCATCGCCATCGCCATCGCCATCGCCATCACTATCACCATCACCATCACCATCATCGTCACCGTTATCATTATCATAATCTTATGAGCGAACATCGAGAAATGATCATTACTTAGAGCATGGATATTGAAGAACTGTCATGACTTGAAAATCATCATTTTGAATGAAATCAAAAAATAATCATTAACATTGGGAATCATAGGATCATTGTTATTCAAACAATTCGGATCATCATATCTTCATTTGAAAGATTGAACATGAAGGAAATACTATTATTATTTGTTCAGGTACTACCTACTAAAAGAACATTATCATTATTTGAACTTGAACATAAAAAGATTCAACAAAATTATACAAACAAGCAAATATCGAAATATCATAATAATCACTATCATAGTTATTGTTATCAAGGAATTTAAATATTTAAGAACTATCATCCATAGAACTAAACATCCATTAAAATAGACCATCATTGTCATCTAAGAAACGAGCATCTAAAGGCTATTTAAGAAGACATCATAGTATGTGAGAATATTAAATAAAACTATTATTAAAAAATAATCAATTACAGAGCCATCGGTAAAGAGACATCGAGATTGTAGAATCAACCAACAATCATGAAATTTTGATATCAATAATTTCATTTTGAAATATATAAAATTTCTATGGAAGAAAGAGCTTCTCCTCTGAACTATTACTAACATTTTTCTTTTTTGATACATTCTAGAATTTTTCAAATGTTTAAAATCTTAATCAATGAAAGTTATCCACGCGTTTCTTTTATTCAAAAATAATACAATTGTAGAAGTATTGTAGAGGTAGAAATATTTTGCTAAAGGTAGAAGTATTTTTGTTCAATAGAGTTTGGACATTTCCATTTCTGTTTACAGAAACATCATCAAGAATGATAACAAACTACATTCGAGTTATTGTTATCTTCAAAATATATTTTGTAAAAAAAGATTCATTAATATGAAGATTTGGAAAGACTTGCGAAAAATCAAATTCAAAAGAAACAGCATTTTAATTAATAAATAGTAATTTAAGTTAATTTTAATATTTAATAATTCAGATTTTCTGAGGTGTGTGTGTGTGTGTGTGTGTGTGTGTGTGTGTGGGTGGGTGGGTGGGTGGGTGGGTGTGGGTGTGGGTGTGGTATGTTAATCGTGTGCGCCAAGTGTGTAAAAAAACATGTAAAATTATATTTTAACAATTTTATATATACTTTATAATACATGTTTGCTGTATATTGTATAAATTTTTTTTTATATTTTATTAATATTGATATCGTAGTATGTATGTCAGAAATTATAAAAATTATAAAATTAATCATTGTTAAAATTTTAACTATCATAACTAATATAATCCTATGTAAAAACTCCTTGGTTTAATGGAAAGTAATTATAATATATGTGAAAATATTTTTATTAAATGATTTTCCACAAAAATTTTTAATGTTTAAAGAAATAAAATTACGCATTTTTATCAATATTGTAATTATTGAAGTATATCTGTATAATATTCTTAAATTATGAAGTATGAAATTAAATCTATAACTATAAAATGTAGAATGTTCGTACTTTTATTGGTAAAAGTATGTAATAATAAACGTATTTGCATAATAGAATTGTTAATGCAGATTAAATACTAAAGCATGATAACTTGATGTGATTCAACGATAACATTCTTGAAAAACAGGTTCCATATTAGCATAAAAATCAAGTAGATAGGTAAGACAAAATCATAGAACCAATAATTTATTTTTTAAAGTTAGTTCTTGAGAATAATTTAAAATTGCCGCCAAACAAATTTAGTCGGAAGAAAATTTAAAAATTAAATTTTCTTTATTTTTAAACGAAAGCAATCTAGCACAGCATCAAATATTTAGAATAAATGTAAGATAATAATATCTGTGCAGGTTTTAAAACTAAAAGATATAAAGCTAAATAAATAAATAAATTTGTGCAAATATTTATATTCCCAACAGTAATCCGTTATTTTACGAATAAATATTAAACGAGAACAAACAACATCCAATCGAAAATTCTGAATCATGATAACGTAATTTTTAAATAAAAATAAAAAATATAAATTCGAACTATTCTACTTAAATATTATCATTGATAAGCGGGTGCATATGATTGGATCGTTGTTGGAAGTATTGTTTATCTTAAGATCGAAGGGAAAGAAAAACTATTTTTTTATTTATTATTGCCTATGCGTTTATATAAAATAGTCTCCTGAAATTTAGATTAAATTAAATTTATCAAAGGTTCACGATACCTATACATGCGAGAAAATATGGTCGAAAGAATCATATATATGTATATAAATTTAGTTTTCGGAATGCGTCACGGCCTTCGAAGCGCCACGAACGGTTTTCTGACGTATGGTACCATATCATATCGGAAAGGTGATCGTTGATTGGCTCGCGTTTGGTACCTCACACTGCCCCATACTACCACCCGGTTTGTACCAAAGGCGGTGGAACGGGTTGCCTGGCAATCGAATAAAAGGGGGAAGGAGGAGTGATTTCGCGCGTTGACCGGATTCCGAGTTGTTTCTGATAGATTCGAGAGCTAAGGTGCGTCTTTTTTCGTCTGGCTAGAAAGCGTTTGAAAAAAGGCGATACCTATCATCTCAGTACGACGAGATGTCCGTCATGGGTAAGGTAAGCGAATTATTCAAAATTTAGATATCTCGCTGATCGCTTTGATCACAACTCCCTTCCTCTTTATGTAGCTCAAGACCTGTTATGTCGTTCCTCGATTAGAATTTGATATTTTACTTGTTTTTACTTGTCCGTTTTCTCGATAATTATTTTGATATTTTAAAATACGATGACCTTGTTCGATGATCTCAAATCATTCTTTCCAGAATAAATTTGCTTTCTCTCTCTCTCTCTCTCTCTCTCTCTCTCTCTCTCTCTCTCTCTCTCTCTCTCTCTCTCTCTCTCTCTCTCTCTCTCTCTCTCTCTCTCCCTCGATCGGCCTCGAGCTAACATTAGTGTATATGTATTGGTCACTGGTATCATCGTGGCCGGTAAATATGATAAAAGAAAAAGAAAGAAAACTTATCTTTGTTTTTTTTTCGTTATAGCCAGTACTCTATTCCTATTGGAGGAGTTCCTGTTCTTGGAGGGTGAGAATTGGTAAGAAAAATAATCTTTAATTTAATGTAATTGTACATTTTTTTTTACTTCAAATATGTGAAATAATATATTAGAATTCTATATCTGCATACATTAAAATTTTTTTCTTTCGTTGTTTATTATATTAACAAAATAGATAAAAGAGTATTATAAAATGTGTTATCTTAATGTTTTATCAGTTAAGTTGTGTTTTATATATCTTTGTCTTCGTAGCATTAAATTTAAAGGAGATACCTTATGATATAAAACCTGTCAGCCTGGTGAAAGGTGGCGGAGAGCAACATTGTAATGAGTTCCGTGAAATAAATCCAATGGAACAAGTGCCTGCACTTCATATTGACAATCATACATTGATAGAGTCTGTGAGTATAATGCAAATTATATATTAATGAAATGCATTACCCAAACAATTAACAAGTGATTATATTTGTTTTTTCTAGCTAAATATATTACAATATCTGGAAGAGACTAGACCACATCGTCCATTGATGCCAGCTGATCCAGTTAAAAGAGCTAGAGTTAGAGAGATTTGTGAAGTAATAGCTAGTGGTATACAACCTTTGCAGAATTTAGTTGTGCTAATATATGTAGGGGAGGAACGTAAAAAGGAATGGGCACAGCATTGGATAACAAGAGGTTTTACAGGTAGGCAATATAAATTTAATATTGAAATAGAAATATTGTATCATTATATTCAATAAGCTTACATTTGTCAAAATTATATTAATAAAAAATATATTAATAATAATTAAAATTCTTCCTTTTACAGCTGTAGAGAAATTGTTGTCTTCTAGTGCAGGCAAATATTGTGTAGGGGATGAAATTACATTAGCAGATTGTTGTTTGGTGCCACAAATTTTCAATGCCAGAAGGTTTCATGTTGATTTGAGACCATTTCCAACAATTTTAAGGGTAGATAGACATTTAGAAGGCCATCCAGCTTTCACTGCAGCTCACCCTAATAACCAGCCTGACTGTCCACCTGAGGCGACCAAGTAGCAAGCAAGGCAGACCACCCTTTTCCTCTTCTAATTCACTGGAAGTATGGAAAGAGGTGGTCCAATTTTTTGTGGTTTGATAGTGGCAAAAGGTGTTGAAGTACCCATGAGCCTTATTTTGTATCAAATTTACAAAGAAATGACGTTATCAAGAAACTACTCTTTGTACTTGTAATAGAGTAGAATTTACATGCATATAAGATGCGTTTTTGCTTAAATTTTTAATAAGCACAGAGAGCATAACGTTAAATTTGCAACTATATCTTTTGCTAATTTTATATGAAATACATTTACAGATCTGTAAGATAATGGTACGTTTTCACCTTTTATCACTTTTAAACTACAATTAAGTACTGAAATGGTAGATGATACGGAACATGCTATGTATCACTGATACAAGATATTTCATCATCAACATAATTAAACTGTGTGCTTATATCAGCTATTTGAAAACAAAGTGATAGTCGTGCCATTTCTGTACTTAATGAAAGAATAGGAATATTGGCCTATTTTTTACTTCTGTTATGTTATTTTGATTATTTTATATGCACAATCAAAATTTACAAAATTTGTCTTCGTACAGCGTTTACATAATATTTTATATAATGTATTAACCTATTAAGAATAGGTTCTGTTGTCTGAAATCAAAAGTTTACTTTTATACTTATAATATAATTTTTCAATTAACTTTTTCATATAGAATAAGAAAAAAGTGTTACTATTTAATAATAGTAAAATATCTTTAAATTTTTTGCTGAAACTAGCATAATGACTGCAACTTCCAATACATGTAGTATATAAACTTTGAAAGGAAGAGGGAAATTCATCGGAAATGCATTTTATTGAAATTTAACAACAATACTGAGGAATGAAAAGTACAAATCATATTCCTTTTAAAACATTTCCCCTTTAGGTACATCTAATTTTGTTGCGTGAGATAACTTTACTAAGTTTTAAATAGTAAAAATTATATATGGTGATTATAATAATCAGTTTATAATTTTTATAGTTAATATTATTTTTAATGTTAACAAATTATTTTTGAAAATAGAGTATTCACTCTTTGAAAATTACAAAATCTGCATAAGGGATATGTCAGAATTACGTCTAATTTTCCTTATTTGAGATTAGTATTACTTTTTTCATTTATTATCAACATATGACTACATTTAAGTTATGTTAAGATAACTTCATTAAATCAATAATTGAAGTATGGTGAATAATTAATCAAATAGATTTATCATCAAACTTTTCTATATTTTAAGTTTTTTATTGATATAATATTGTGCAATTGATATTACTTGTTTGTGTTTTCTACTATGGAAATGGAAATAATAATCAATTGTATTTAGCCACTGGAACTTAGTTATAAATGCAAGAAGTATAAAAAACTAATTTATATTTACATACTGATCAGGCAAAAATTATGTATACGATATACAAATGATGAACGTAGATATGTAGATAATTTTTTATACAGAACATTTAAATCAAGGACTCGGGTACGATCATTGCATTAAATTAACTACATTTATATACATATCTATATTGTTTTTCTCAGCTTAGCTTTTTGTGTATTATCTTCGTCCATATATAAAAGCACAAACAAGTAATGCACATTATAGTTGTATACAACATAGAATTATCTAATAAATTTAAAAAAATGCAAAGCACACATATTACATAATAAGGAATATGTAATTGAATATTGCTATATAATTTTATAATAATAATAATAATAATAATAATAATAATATTATTATTATTATTATTATTATTATTATTATTATTATTATTAATAGTTTAATTTCATTGAAAACAGTTATTCATATAATGATCAGTAATTTAATGACTGAGAATAAATTCATCACCATTTATATAATTTATATAAAATAAAAATTAACTTACGTTACGAGTACATGGTGAGATACAGTAATCTCTCTGTAAATTTTAAGGCAAGAATAGTATTTTGCCCAATTAAACTGATACCATATGATTATATAAATATATAGTTACAATATATCACTCTGGCAGTAAAATGTAAAACTTTTATTGGAAGCATTATATAGTTTGATAAAATAATGGCAATAAACATATTCGTTACAACTTCATGTTGCTATGGTCCTAATTAGATTTTAGGTAGGATTACTTACATAACATTTGTAAAAGAATGTGTGGGAACGTTAGAAGAGCAAATGTGAATCTGTATAATAATGGTAGCATTTTGTCACCATAGTATGATATACATATTTTATAAGTGAAAAAGATAGTATATGTTCATCGCTTATAGGAAGTAATAAATTCTGTGTCATAGCAATGTATATTATTTTGTAGATGCTAAAGTAAAAAATAATGAATTAAGTATATTTGTGACTGTGCACTTATTATTTGAATAAATATACATTTTAATTGTATTGATATAATTTGTACTTGTAAGAAGTATAAACATACGTATATTGAGTAGCATTTATTTCAAGAATGTCATAGTTTTGTTATAAAATACATGTTTCATATATCCAATACTTATTTTTACCTACAAGTTTTAAGATCATTTCCTTTAATTGAAATAATATAAATTTCCTTTTTGTTTCTAAGAAATAATATATATCTAGCAAAAAATAATTACATAAAAGGTCTAATTACTAAACCTTTCAATAATCTTAAATGTTATTAATAATTTTATTTAAAGTAATATGATAAATTATGTTTTTGAAATTCTTTTTGCAATATAATGTAAATAATGCCAAAGATGTTAATAATAACTTACCATAAGAGCCTCCTTGAGATAATTCCATAACTTCAAAAAAGAAAATAATAATATATAAAACATGCTAATATAAATAATGAGGATTTTGTTTTATAAGGGATTGAAAACAGTTATGGTTTGATAATATTTATAAAGGTATTAAATTTGATGTACATACAAGTGAATAAAATAATACTACAAACATAAAAATGTTCAAATATTATTCTGTAATAAGCTGCATAACATTGTGAATGTAATACTTTTTAATATCTCTATTACATTCATATAAAGTATATATATATAAATTAATTATTTATATAATTATATATATATATATATTATTTTACAAATTTATGTTTTTCATTTGCCATAGAAAGTCAACAATACTCAATGACAATCAACATTTTAACATGAATATTTTCACTTGTATTTTCTTAACTTATATTTTGATTTTAACAAGTTATTTGCAGAACCTCCTCGCAGATCCTTCAGGTAAAAAAGTATATTCATCTTATCTATTGACTAGTTAGGACAACAATATATCTATCATTAACTCGCAAAGCAATGAAATGCACAAAGAATTGATAGCATTCATACTTAAAATAAATTAAAAAAATAAAAAAAATGCACATGTACAATTATACAAATATCACCTATAAAAATGGTATAATTAGATAAAAATAATAGAGTAACAGTGACATGTGAAATGATATAATTACTTATATTAATTCATATTATAATGATTAATTATTTATATTATTTATAATAATTATATAATTTTATTTTAATTTCAATCATGAGTTGTTAATTGTTCTTTTGTATGCATTTTAATGGAATTCTTATATACTTCCATGTCACTATTTCTTCAGCCAATATATCACTCAAATGAATTATTACCAAACACAGTCTTTCACCCTGTTGTACTGCAGATAAAATAGTTATATAAATTTTTTTGTACAGAAATTGATCTTATAAAAAAATACTTACATACTAAGTGTGATTTAAAATATCTTCATTATGCACAGCATATACCTTATTTACAAGTGCACCTCGTCCAATAATTTGATCAAATCCTTGGTAATTATCACTTTTATCAAAACTTAGGAAGGATATATGATTTTACAGATTATGTAAAAATTGTCTTCATTTATATGCATTATATAATAAAAAATAATACAGAATAAAGTTTCAAACCTTCCTAATTTTGACAAAATTACAATAACTTCTGAGATCTTGAGATAATCAAAAGAGTTCAGAATTCTTTTCATAAAGAAGTGCTTATCTGCCATACTATATGTGTGTATATATATACACACACACACATATATATATATATATATATATATATATATATATATATATATATATATTAATTTCAAAGAATAGAATCCGATACATACAAAAAGAATTCAGTGAATGTGAAATAGTGTATATGGTGACCATACAGCGACATTGAATGGATAAATGGATGGATGTATGGATGGTGGCTAGGTCATGAAATGAAGAACAACAGAATGCATTTAATGAGCGATTGTTTATTATGTTCTTATGATCACTTGTCATACAGGTAACGATGCTTTTCATGAATGAAAATAGTTAATATATTATGTTTATTTATAATTATTTAACATTGAATGGAATAAATTGATGATGAAAGAATAACAATTTATGAATGTAAATAAATGTTGTTAGCGTGTAAAGTAATATTAGGATAGATTCAAAGTGCTGTGAACTAATTTTACTTCGTTGATAACAATAATGGTGCCCAATAGGTAATGTTAGGACATCTACTTAACAACAAAAAAATATAGAACAATTGTATCTAACAGATACAACGTTAATAAATAGAAAAAGGTAATGTTACGAGTCACGTGACACGTAACAATCGATTTGTATTTAATTATTTGTGAAAATTCTTTGTCATGACATGATTATAACAATTTTGAATAGAATGTTGTTAATGTCTTTTAAACATCCTCTATGTGGACACTTATCGCATCATCAGTAAGAATACCGTACTATTAAGCGTTCAAACAACAAATGCATATAGCAATGTTGTTATTCACTCGTTACATTTCTAACTTCCCATTGTTACTTGGAACATAAAAGTTACAAGTTTCGCTTAATAAATATATCTTTAACCAACCATACAAAGGTACATTTGATGAGATACTAAGAACGTAATAAAAAATAACATTGCATTTGTGCTTAATACAATAGCATTTGGAAGGAAATTGTAAAACGTAGAATATTCGCGAATCTTTTCCTTTTATAATAATATATAACTTTGAGGTTTCCAGAAATTATTGTGGCCAGGTCATTTGTGTGTGTGTGTGTGTGTGTGTGCACATATATATATATATATATATATATATATTATTTTAATAGCACAATAATGCTCATTTGCCTGATTTTCTTTCGACAGTTTATGCATGCGTTCTATAATATGTAATTTATCGAAAATTTTATTAATTCTATTTTCTTTAAAGCGTATTTACGAAGAATCTGTTAGTACAAGTTGTAGTAGTTTAGTTTTTCTTTCGTACTCAAAGGTAAATCATAATGTTTTCTGAGAAAGAAACATTGAAATATTAAAAAATACAATTTTGCTCACTGTCCGCAATGCACCATTTTATATTCTGACCAAGTGAACTGTGTAAAGTGTGTAATCATAGTATAAATGATAATTAGAATGTGTGTGCCTAAATGTGCAGTATAATTTATAATGTGGAAAACATATGATACGCAAGATTGTGTCCTTAAATTACTTTATAGCCAAAGGAATGTAAGATACAATACTTGATGATCGTATCTCATCAGTAATGAATGAATATTTATGGTACCTCTGCAGCCAGCTGCTCTTATTTCAGATATTGTGGAAGATAATTTCTATTTCTAATTAGGACAATAATTAAGGTGTGAACATATAAAGATAAAGCACAATGTCGCACTGCGTTATGTGTGGAACCTTCTACTTGCATGTAGGCATGTGATTTTGACACCATTTTAAGTGTAAATGTTTTTTGTATGCATGATCAATTTATGAATGTAACTGTGCACATATGCGCATCTGTGCACTTGTGACTTAGCAATATAACTACTTATACTCAACAAGGTACTTAATATCTTTTTTTATCCCCGAGCTGCTATGTGCTACTTCTACCTCAACAATAACGATCTTCTTCAAATTTTTACATATGCTTACCCAAAATAATATACCATATTAATAGTCTAAATCTAATTCTCACTTCCAATAAAATAACATTACATACAATTTTGTACAATCCTTCTAAATTTTTATAATGAATGCTCCTGTTGTCCAGATTTTGTGTTTCATTACGTTCCTTTATGAAATTTTGCAATGTTATAATAGTGATACTGAATAATGACAACAAAATTTATGATATGAAAAATATTCCACACCTTGTGTGCACTGCTATTTTGTATATACTGACCAAAGATATAAATTATATATTAAATTTTAATAAAATTTATTAAACATAACTTTATTTATGAAATGCATTTCCCTTGTCATAAATAAATTATATAAACTGTACTGTGTATTATTCATAGTCATAAATTGCTAAATTTATATAGAGAATATTTTTAGTAAAAAATAATAAATAATATCAACTATTCCTGCTACAACCATTGCTCCATTACAATATAAATATTTAATGAGAAAAAAAATAATTCTTCTAATATTTTAAAGTTTGGTCAGTGTTTATATATTATACAGCAATACATTGTTTATCAGTATTAATTATATACAAAACAGCAATGCACAACACTATACAACTCTATTTGTAATAGAGCATTTATCAAAGTTGTTCTGTGCAATTTATGCTTAATATAATTTAATAATTTTTTTTCGCATTATACTTAACACACTCCAATTATTGTTACACTCCTTTTACTCTATTGTCAATCAATGTAATTCAATAAATGATTTTTGTGACATTTTCTATTATAATTCTTAATATAATAAATCTTAATATAGTATTAGAATTTATATTAATTTTCATGGCTATTATGAATTCGCCTTATTATTTAGAAATTTAATCATAGTTAATATTTGCAAGAAATGGCAGTAAAGTAATTTTTAGAGAAACAATATTAATAAATGACTAAATGCAACATTTCTTTAGATAAAATAATGTTAATAATTGCAAATAGCCAATTAATGATGTAAATTTTCACATAGAAGAAACGATTGTAGGCCTTTGTCATGATCTCCATTCATATATTTTTTTTTTTCATAAACTATTGTTTTTAGTTCATAAATTTCATTGAACGTGTCATTTTAACATATACACACACTATGAATCAATATTATTGTATTATTTAAAAACAAACTCATAAATATTATATTGTTGAATGAAAAAAATGGAAAAAATTCAATAACATAATTTTTTTGAGTTAAATTATTACGGTTTTTATACATTTCGGATATTGTAGATAGCTGAACAATTGTTGTTATAATTTATGAGAAAACGTTGCATTTTTTATTGTTACCTTTTACCAGATATATGTATATACTTTCATCAAAATTGATGTTGTTCTACTTCATAGAATAATAAAATGCAACAATATTGAAACCGAAATCGAATCTTCATCGGAAGTATTGATACTGCTGTTATAATATTTAACCCCTTTTTTCCACGATGGTATTATTAATTAAAAATTAATATTTTGTATAATGCAAACTAAACGATCATATAAAGGTATTTTTATAATACTTTATAACAAGATTTTATATATAATGAGAAATAAGTATAGTCCGACTTTATTCAAAACAATCTGCACTTTGCAGAATATACACATCTTTAACAACACGTTCTACTGTCAAAGTGTCAACAAGTGTGGCTGATGGTGGTATCAATATGGCACTAAAGTGATTGGATGGAACACAAATGTAATGTAGAAATTTTCCTGGTATCAAATATTTGTTGATTTTTCAGATACTTACTATGTAACAATAAGATATTGTTATTTTTTTCTTATAAAGATTAATGTAATCTATGCGAGAGTGGAGTGATGAATGATGGAGCATGATTCAGGATGTAGCCTAGCACACACAGCCAAGTAATGTGACACGCATGTCATCTTGTGTGATAACATGTGTCAAATTCAATTATAGTTACTGTAACAATAGTCATATTAGAATTGAGGCGAGTCAATGCAATTCCTACAGTTCCCTGATTACTACACTACATCTCCACGTGCGAGAGCATAATTATTTACTCACTCGGTAGATACTTCAAATATTTCATCCTTATTAATTAAAATGTTGAAACTGTAACGATAATTTCATAAGAGATTTAAGAGACTACCTACACACCTATATCTAATAATTCTGTATAACTAAATATTACGACACACACAGAGATCATGTCGCATAGTTACTTATTGAGTTAGTGGATGAAATATCTCAAACTGTACAAAAACAAAGTGTTACATGAAGTAAGACTCATCTAAGATCAACAATGACTGCCGGCTCGTGGATACAACACTGAATTCTCCTTTAAACAACTCGTAGGTAACTGGTTGGCGAACCAATACTGTTTTGCCACTTCATGTACATTGTTATTGCCTTTTATTTCAAAAAATAACTGTACAATGTAGAGCCAATTAGATAATATCTAATGGTATCTTTATAAGTGTTATCTAAACATAACTAACATCGAAATGTTAGTATTATCAGAATAATTTAACAAAATATATACCGATAATAGAAAGCAGTTACTTGTACTATATGCCAGTGGCACAAATTGAGGTACTTAGAAAAGACTCTAGTCACATCCACTTTTCTATGCGATTGGACAATTCTTCACTATATGCAACTCTGATTTCTGTACAGAATTTTACACTTCGGCATTATATAACACGCACACCTTAATAAATGTAGCATTAAAGGAGTACTTACTATACATTCATTTGATTTACGTACACATGCAAATATTGTCACATATGTAGAAAGAAGCTCCATTCTTGACTTCTCCTTGCCGGTGAACTTTTGTAATCCAAGTTATTTTTCCTGCGCAAATAAATTCTACAGTTTTAAAACGCTTAATATATTGTGGCATTTTTCATGTACTGGCTGCTGGTAAAAATATCCTTTTATCAACTCCATCACAGCTAGTCTTAAACATATTCTGTCCTACTAAGGAATGTGTTAACTTGAAAAAAATCTACAACACAATTTATGCTACCCACAAGTTGTTTTACATAGAGAGATATATTATTTTAATGAGTAATTTAACCTTTCTGGAAAGCTAATACATAAAAATATGTTTGTTTCACTACTTAGTTTGTAATGTGATTATGACAATTATGATTTGGAATATAACGAGTAGGAAAAAGTTGAAATGATTTGTAAACTTTTTGTGTCTAAAAAAAAATTCTTTTAAGTGACAAAATGATTAACTATTAAGAAATGATATTCCTTTTTTTGTGATTATTAATATTTTTTTTTTATAAATTCTATAATGTATGTAAATACCGGCAGTCAAAAGAAAGAAAGAGTTTGCATAAAGATTTTGAAAACGCGAAGGGAAGAATAGTAACATAAGATTAACAATAATCAATGATAGATATAATATAATGACGTGATGATAATTAGTAAAACATTACTATGATATAATTAATATAGAGAAATATTATGCTGCCAATAATATAAATAGCATCAGAGCTATTAAAATAGACTAATTCACAAATTAAATTAATGCTATAAATTACATTTATGTATTCTATTAGAATTTTATAACAATTCTATCTACAGCGAACTAATGTTTTTTGCATTTTATGGTGCCTGTGTGACTTCAATGCGTTTGGACAACACAGTAATGTTAATCGACACATAGAATTTATGGTTAAACATAAACCTGTTCTTTCATTTGCGGACGCAAATATTTTATCAACAATATTATAATATCATTCCACTACCTATAATGTGTATGTGTACGTGTTTATCGTGTTATGTATGCATAATATGCGTGAATACGCGTCTCATTTATATCTCAAATAATATGAATTCTCTTTTTGTAAGTCTATGTCAATCTCTTTGTGTATATATATATATATATTTATATATAGATATATTTCTCTCTCTCTGTAATATATTATTATTTTATCATTTTTACTGTTATTACTCATGTTATGCGATATTTATAAATGTACAAGTCATTATTTTTAAGAGTGGTGAGCCAGCGCCTCCAGCTATGAATTGTACTCATGTACACTTATACATTTCATTAGACGCTACAGCTAATAATTTTAGTCACTAGTTTTGCTATACCCATTATTAATTACCACCTATCTTATATCACCCCATTCTATTACCTACCCGCAAAGATAAAGTGATTTGAAATGTCAGTATTAGCCCTCTTTTATAAAAGAGTAAACACAGACTGCATTCGATCGAACACCACTATATTGAAACAAGAGTTCCAAATAGTTTTACATTATACAGTGACCCCACTCTGTTTAAAAACAGTAATTATATGGGTCTGCTTTGAGTTTTGCTCAGATTAATATGAATAAACTTGACAAGATTCTACATAAACTGTCATACAGATCTCAGGAATGTATGACGTGATGGTATTTCACTCACATATGTAAGAAACATATAATTTTTTATAATGTAGTGAATTGTGAAATATATGATATAATTCCAATCAAATAGCAAATGTTTTATATAAAAAATTGTATAGTGGATAAAAGCAGTGTTCAGCAATAACAATAACTTGCACACAAATATGCACAAAAATTATTTTTACAATGTAGACAATATACAATGTGATATAATGTATGTATGCATGTATGTATGTATGTACGTATGTATTTATGTATTATCATGTTAGTTCTATTTATTACTACATTGTGAAATAATATGAAAATTTTCTAGCAATATATTAAATTTATTTCCATTTAATTATTATATCTCAAAATTAAAAATAATTAGATGTGTTTAATATATTAATTATATTTCTAAAAACCAAGGAACCAACTCTGTGCAGTTAAGCTATGGAAATATTTTTTACTATTATAAGAAAAGTAATCATTTTAATGGATATGACATGTAGGCTTTTACCGTTAAGTGAGTATATGATGAAGAATAAAGTCAAAAATTATGCTACTTTTGAGTATACTTATCTAAATATTACACAAAATAGATAAAATTCTATTAATGCATGGATCCAACGATTTAGAGTTAAAAATGATACTTGGCAATGGTGAATGATTATTCTTTATGTACTTAACTGGTCCAGCCAGCTTTGATATATAAATATATGTTCATATTTAGAATAGCTCTTATTCTGTATGCATATTCAACTTCAAGCCAAGTCATCTTTAACTTGTATATGGAAAATCTTTGGTTTTGGCAAGGTATTACTCTGTACTTAACATGCTTCTTTAAGAAACATGTTAAGCGAGTAAGATCTTGTTTAGCCTAGACATTTGCTATTTAAGGAACAATTTAATATAATAATTTAGATATAGTTTTATGATAAAACAAAAATGAATTTTTTTTTTATGAAACTGAGCGAAATACTCGCGTCTCATTTGAAGACTTTCAAATGAGTTCTGTATGACATAAATTTCAAGTAATATTCAGTCAATGTATTATTAAAAACAGAAAAAAGAAAGATGATTCTCTGTAGCATCTGCCACATATTTTAAAGGTTTGTGGCCAAGCATACCACATCTAGTTCATAGCAGTTTTGTCGGATCACCTGTCAATATATTATATCGTATAACTAGATATATTATGTGACTCTGATGTAGTACGTGTGTATTATATGTGATAAAGCCCCGTAATGTGGTGTATCACAGAACAATTGTAGTAGTTATTATATAACATATAATATTTATATCATAATAACCTTAAAAGATAGATCAATGTTGACGAGCCATGATGGATGCATGAACAGTGATGAGAGAATGCAAGCGCTATAGTGATGCAGCGATAGATGACAACGGGTGGTAGGTAGTGGTAGTGGACAAGTGTTAAAGAAAGGAAAAAGGAGCTGCCGTAGCATCTCAAAGTGTGAAGAGGCGAACAACGGAGCCCGATAATGGAGATGATCAAGAATGCTGTACTTGAAATCAGTGAATCATACTGGCGATGGCATTTTGACGTGCTCGTTTTGCTTCCTCTTCACTAATCCTCTGCTCGATCAAGTACTGAGCAGTGCCGATCGCATTGGGATAACCCGTGATAGTCACTATGCGGTTCCTGGTACCAGGGGCAAACATGCCTTTCTTAGAGATTTGTATGTTGGCGCCACTTAGGTGCTGAATCTCAATGAGGGCACGACCACCGGGTCCCAGAATAGCTCCCACTATAACCTCTGCAATTTCTATGTCTACTTTCTTGGTCTCCTTGTTGTTGGCGTCTACCTGTGTAGGACTCTTACTTACAAGTGATAACTGGTTAGTGCCCAGACCAAATGAATTGTTGTTCAGATGAATAGCACTGGCAGCAGTGTTGTTCTGTCTAAATGGATCGAAAGGCTCGTATCTATCAAGTGTATTGCGTGGAGTAGGTGAAGTAGATCCCAGTGCAGGAACTGTTCCAATTGGCCCGAAGACTCCACCATTATTATTAGAACCATTGGCTGTTGTGGTGCTATCCATTGGATTTCCCAAATAACTCATACTTGATGGCATCCCAATACCCATTCCAAGGATATTGTACTTTGCGAGAGTAGCAATGGCGGTTAAAATTTCGGTAGCAGCAGGTTCTGAGAAACCTGTTGTACGTAAGTTCAGCTTTATATGTTCTAAAAGTTGTGTTGTTACTGGAGCTGTACCAGCAGTGATAGCAGCACCTAAATTCAAGTTAAGGCTCAGCCCAGCGCCATTCAAGAGACTTACTGTAAAAAACCAAATCACAAAATACAAAATGTGTTTGTATTAATGACCTAACAACTATACACTAAAGTTTAATATAAATTTTCCTTAAATATCAAATTTATAGTATTTTAATTGTAAACATGATGAAATAAATGAATAAGAGTGACAAAAATATACTCATAATCAAATTATATTTTACCTGTATTAAGACCAGCCGTAGAAGTATATGTAGGTGTACTTGTTGGAGCTTGAGCATAAGGACTGCCTGTAGGATTGTAATTGGCAACAGGGCCACTTACATCAGCATAACTAACGTTTAAACATGTTCCACTTTGTGGATCATCTGCTACCTTTGCAAGGATCATCAATAACGCATTTCGATTATTTTCCTTTTCACCTATTACTGTGATACATCGTTCTTGAAGAGATAAGTCTTTAGCTTTTTGACTAATTTGAACATAAGAGCCAGATTCTTCTTTAATTTGTTTAATGTAATTTCCACCTTTTCCTATAATCATTCCCGCAGTGCTGTTAGGCACCAAGATTTTTACCTACAATATTATTAATCATTTAACAACCCTTTATATAGTACAAAATTATTACATTTAACAGGATTAAGTATCATAATAATATCATACCTGTTTATCTCTTTCTGCCATTGCTTTACCAGATTCAAAATCCACTGTGGTTTTTGACGTAAGATCCGGCTTCTCTCGAATTTTTTCCATAATGAAATCCATGACAGACATTATAGCTTCGATACTACCAGTTATTAAACATACTCTCTCTGTAGTGCCTATAATAGAATAATTAAATCATAAGTTATAAACAAAATAGAAAATTATAATATTAATAATATATATCATTACAAAGACAGACATAGATCAAGTACCTGGATAAAAATCATGTGATTTAGACATTTTAACTCTTGCTCCTGTATCTTTTTGTAGTTGTGCAATAGTCTCTCCTCCTTTCCCAATAATGGCACCGGCGGCCACACCAGGGACCAATACTTTGAGATGATATGTCCCATCTCCTCCTATAAATATTCCATAACAACTTCTGCACAACAATGCGTCAATGTATTTAATTAAAAATCTATATAAGGCCTATTTATTAATACATGTATTACAATTAAAATATTATGAAAGCTAATAAAAAAAAAAAATGTTTATAAAGCAGTGCATAGGTTAGACTGATCAGTGATCTTTAATTTAAAACTATATTCCAATGTTCAATTTTCAAAGAACTCCAAATAATACGTATAGAATAAAACACATTATAATAGATGGTCATTTGGGATAAAATTTTTAAATCGCTTAATAAAACTCACGCGAAGAAAAAAAATTAGACATTGCTGTGAAATACGAGAGATAATTGGCGCGAATAATCTCGACGTAAGATAATACAACGTAGGAGAATCACAGACTCGATACGAAGTCGCAAACGTACCGTACTTATCGCGATCGAGAGACGAAAGGGATGGCGTTGATCGTTCGCGATAAGAAAGACGAAAATATGCAGGGAACGACGTAAGGGTGACAAGGAGGCAAAGGTTCAAAGGGAAGACATGACTCGGAAGCGCAGTGGGATTGGCACGAAGTTTTGATGCGCTGAAGGCAAACAGCTGTTTGACAGATGGAAGCCCCGTGCGCTCGCTCGTTCGCTCGCCTCGCATCGACCTTGACCCGCAACCTCGGCGGCGAAACGGTGCGTGGTGCCTGACAACTCACCGATACGCCACATCCTAGTAACTCTGCCACTTTGCGTCTAACACGGCAGTGGTGGCCGTGTCTGTGGTGGTAGTGGTAATGGCGGTGGTGGCGACGATGACGACGGTGTGGAGGTGGCGGCGACGACGGCAGCAGCGGTAACAGGCAGCAACGACGACGTAGGCGGAGAGGCGATGGCAGACACGATGCCAGAAGCGAGAGTAAAGTAAAAGAGCAGAAAAAGAAGAAGAAGAAATAGTAGAGGTGGATACGATTTTGCGTTCCTCGGAAGAACGAGCTTTTGCGAGAAGAACGTCACTGTATTATGGGAATCCGATGACGGAGATAATGGACGAGAGGAATAGACGAAAAGATGACACGATGTATACGTGATAGATGACATAAAATATGACACGCGACTCGCATCCACCGACGGTATCGTAGTCTTCGTCGTCCTCGTTGTCGTCCTTGTCGTCCTTGTCGTTGTACAGCGATGTGCGAGAAATAAGAAATAAAAGACGAGAGGGAGGTAGTTAAAAAATGAGGAATCGACGGCGGCTCTAGCGTGAGCAAAGGTACTACTACTGCCGCGAGATTGATGACGAAGTTGCAGAGTCACGAAACTGTCGACCGTCTTGTCACGATCCTCCATTAAAGTCGACGACGAGCGTATCGCGATCGCAGCTCGGTCATCCGTTCGCGCCGACGAAAAACGCCACTCTCCTTCTCTTTTCGTCTTCTCACACGAACGAGAGAGAGAGAGAGAGAGAGAGAGAGAGAGAGAGAGAGAGAGAGAGAGAGAGAGAGAGAGAGAGCGAGAGAGAGAGAGAGAGAGAGAGAACTCGAAAACACACGCGACGCGTCGCCGCGCGGCGCACGACGTTGACGTTGACGTTGCTTGGTGTCGACGTCGACCTCGTCGTCGTCGGTTGCTGTTCGTTCGACGCAGCGCGATTCCACAACGAAACAAACCGGATAGATAAAATGCGCGCGCGAGAGAGAGAGAGAGAAAGAGAGAGAATGAAGAGAGGACGAGAAGGAAAGGAGACGTGGCATGAAAGGATGCGCAAATCGCTGTGCGACGTATCGCATTCTCGCCTCGATCTATGGAGACATTCGCCAATCGTTTAAAGTGGGAAACGAAAGGGAATGGTCGATCGGTCGGTTGAACGGCATGATGGACAGCCAGACTTTTGCGACCGTCGGTCGAGAACACTAAAGAGCGAGCGAGCAGAGAGAGAGCGAGCGCGCGAAGCGATCGCTGTGTCAACAGCAGTAACCACCAACGAGATTGTCAAAGACGCGCGTGAAACCAAGAAATAGATAGATAAAGACGCAATGTGAAGGATTAATCAAAAGGGGGAGAGGACAAGGAAGAAGGAAATGCATTAATGTTTGGATAGATAGATGGATGGATAGATGGGTGGATAGATGGGTGGGTGGGTGGGTGGATGGATGGACGGTCGAACGAATAGAGAGAGGGGAGGAGTGGGGAGGAGAGAAAGAATCGTGCGTGCGACCACCGAGTTACAATGCGCATGAGAAAAAGTCTTCGTATGAAAGAATCGTCGCAGAGGACATTCTATGAGATTACCTGATCCATAGTGGGACCTTTTCGTCGCGCCATCCTCCGCGTCGCAGTCGAGCGGCCGCTTTCTGGAGTCTGCGATCTCTGGGGAGGGACACGTCTCCATTCCTGAATCAGCGGCCATCTTGGTTCGGTCGTTCAGCGCAGCGCACACCAGGTTACTACACTGGCACACACACGCACGCACAGCAAATAGGGAAAGACGGAGGGAAGGAAAGATAGAGAGAAGGAGAGAGAGAGAGAGAGAGAGAGAGAGAGAGAGAGAGAGAGAGAGAGAGAGAGAGAGAGAGAGAGAAAAGCGAGAGCGATAGAGCGACAGAAACGGTGCTACTCTTCCAATCGCGAAGAGTAGTAGAAAGGAAAGAGAGAGAGAGAGAGAGAGAGAGAGAGAGAGAGAGAGAGAGAGAGAGAGAGAGAGAGAGAGAGAGAGACAGAATATATGTATGAGAGATATATAGAGAGAGAGAGAGAGAGAGACGTCGGTCAACGAGGGGAGCCAGGTGTCGTGGGTCGAGCGACGAACGGTCAGCCAGAGGAGCTACCACCACTCACGATTTTTTCTAATGAATCGAACCGGACAAACGAATGTACGAACGGACGAACGTACGCACGAGCACGAGCTTACTGATGGATTTTTGAGGTGACGGATGGGAGACGTATCGCGGACGTACGCACGCACCGTACGAACGAACGAACAAATGACACACGCTCGCGGGCTGCCGCGTCTCACTGGCAACTGCTCGCGCGCGGCTCCCTTGCCAACCAGCTGGTTTGATACCCGATGGTGCGTGCTTCGGCTCTCGCGTTCCTCTCTCAAGCGCGCGCACTCTCTCTCTCTCTCTCTCTCTCTCTCTCTCTCTCTCTCTCTCTCTCTCTCTCTCTCTCTCTCTATTCCCCTCTCTACTCTCTAGTCTACATCTCTGTCTCTCTTTTCCTCTCGCACGCTCATTCGGTACGACCCAAGCACCAGGGACGCCTCTCTCTTTCCCACCGTGTAGACCTCGCGGGCTTTCTTCATGTAGGGCTGTAATATCCAACTTTGGTACCCTAACCTGTACGACACTCCGTTTCCGGACAGTATCGTATCCTTCTCGTGCATTGAACGTCTTAATTTTTTCAATTTCCCTAAGCAAAGGTCGCGCCAAATCGACGACAAGATATCGTTAGACGATATCTCGTTTACATTATAAATGAGTCAAGCGCATCGAAGACGCGAAAAACATAGGATCACTAGTAAGAACTTAAAAGTAGGTCGTCGGTCTAGGAACGAAACATCGAATGATGACCTAATAAAATTTAGAATAATCGAATGTCACGAGTGGTGGTTAGATCGAATCGACGGATCTCGAAGGCGATAATTTCCCTTCTCTTTCGACGTCGCCCGTTCCCTTCTCATTTAATTACTTGAGTTTAGATACGTGCCAGCGGGAAATTTGTATTTATTCGAACGAAACGAATTTCGGTCACCTCGCGTCGTAAGGTGGAACAACGTGAGTCACTATTGTGTTTTAATTTTTGCTCTACTTTTTCGATCTCGTAAGATTAGAGCCACATATTACAATGGAAAAAAATTCTATATAAAACGAGACCGATATATGTTTATATATGTATATATTTATTCGATGGAATAATTTCAAAATCATTATTCTCGAGTACTAACATCGTTCGTAGTAGTGTATAAATGAATAAATAAATAAATAAATAAGAGAGAGAAAAAGAAACACAAGTAATAATTAACCTAATATACATAGGCAGAGCGTAGTTATAACAAAAAGAATGTGCATTCATATTTGATATATACATGTAATGGCGTTGCATGCATGTGATTATCTATATTGTATATTAAATGTTCGTGTGTTAACTATAGTTGCATAAATGTTCTTCCGGCGGATCAATTCGGACGAGCGGTCATGTAAGTTAATGATGCGTTACGTGGCAATGGTTTAAAGGCAAACGGTTAAAGTAAAGAAAGAACAAAATCGCTTACGTTTTAAAAAATATTTCGGAATATATGTATAGTCTATCGTGGTCGATCTTTCGATTGATTGCACAACGGCTCGTGATAAATATTAAACATATATATACTATGCGTAAATAAAGGATAGAGAAAGGAAGAAGAAGAGAGGGAGAGGGAGAGAGAGAGAGAGAGAGAGAGAGAGAGAGAGAGAGAGAGAGAGAGAAGGAGGAAAAGACTGTATCTGCATTTACATTTGCATTTCCGATAGCTTTGGCCTTACAAGGTCATTAGAGTCGTTTTAACGACATCGAATAGCTTCCTATATCGACAATCGTACGCGTTTATAGATAAACAACTAAACACGATTGACTTTATATCGGACATTGTTAAGACGCAATCGTTATAGTCAACTACGTATCTTTTTATTGCCACTGACATTCGTTGATATCTTGCAAGATTATGGCACGATAGTTTTTCATCGCTGCAACACTTACACGTCTACAAGTTCGCCTTCGGATCATGCAACGACCGTTCTTGAAACATCGTGCTGAAGTTCCGTTGTACGTGAGAAAGTACGTCGTGACTATTATCGATGTTTTAGTAAATACCGATTAACGGGAAATTACTATATACTGTAGACTATACTTTGGTTATCTCTCTTTTAGTGCTGTTAGAAATATCGTATACAATACAGTATACGATAAGTTCGAAGTATATTAAACTTATCCGAGAATATTTGTCCTCGTAGAACGTTTTCTATAATTTCAATACGAAATTACTACTGTCCGTCATTGTTAAATACTTTGGAAATACTTGTAATACTGTTATCGGGAAAGATGTTTATACAGATGTAGGAATAGTTTTATCGTTTAAACCTTTACGAAGATCGTGTTATTTTACAAACGAATGAATAATGATCGTTGTTTTATTAGATAGAAAAAAAGATTATATTAAAACAATTATACGTAAATATGTAATAAACCGTAGAGTGAATAAAATAAACTATATCTTTTATCTTCCGAGCTATTTTCGATAGTTGTTTAGAGTCTTTCGTATATTAATATATATATATATATGTGTGTGTGTAAAACAGAGCATTTATATTTGAAAACCTAGACACTCGGAGGAAGGCGATGCAGGCTAATGCGTCATTTCCTAACATTGATTACGTGCACGTTCCGATTCGACGGGATCCTAGCGTAGGGAAGGGACATCATTGACTTTAGTCACTGCTAAACGGACCTTTTCCATCGTTGTTGAACCGGAGGGTTGGCCTTATAACGCAAGCAAATAAATCATTGTATAATAAATTATTATAGTCTTATAAGCTTTATCTATTATTAAGTAATTTAACGTGCATCACAAGACGAAAAGCTTCGATATGGATCGGAAAAGTGGAAGGCCCAAGTTAATCATGATACATTTCGATAATAAAGACGATGCATGCTTGTTATCATAAAAACAGATTTTTATTAGATCGTCGACTATAAAAACAATCTATATATATATATATATATACACACATATATATATATATAAATATATACTTATATATATATACACACATATATATATATAAATATATATTTATATATATATATATATACACATAAATATATAAATATATATTTATATATATATATTCGAACATCACACTAAGTCCAGGGAGCGCGAGCTTCGTAAAAAGCAAAGCGAGAGAAAGAATAACACTACGTATGTAGATAGATACATATTTTTGGGTCGCAATCGTGTGTGTCGCAATGCCGTTGCTCGTCTCAAGCGCAGCGCGACGATTGCGACGAATCGACTTGGAATCGACGGCTACAACAGAGAGAGCTTCATCGAGTCAACGACGGACGGGTCGCAAGTCTTGACGGCTCGGCCGAGTTGCCACGATGTTGATACGAGAGAAACATTTTGATGAGAGAACTCTTTTCGTATACATAGTTTCATCCTTCGCGGCAGAATAGTAAACTTCGTTCTTTGTTGTTTCTTGATCGTATTTGTCTCGTAAAAAGAAAAAAAAATTCGATATACGTATCTACCGCGTGCGCGTGTGCGTTATTATGTTGTATTTGAATGAAGAGAAAAAAGATATCTTATCGTTTCAACGACGTTTTATATAGAACTTGTCATGAGATCGTAAAGAAAATAAAAGATGATAAAACAAAAAAAAGAAAAAATAATATAAAAAGTAAGATAAATAAAGACAAAAGGTTTACATTTATACGTGACCAATCATGGATAAATTCTTCCTACTGTACGGATGCACCGTAAGTGCAACGTGCGCAACTATAAGTTACCGCAACGCGCATCCATAAGCGCGCATGCGTATACTCCTCGACTCTGACTCCGATTCCGACTCCAACTCCGACACTACGACTCTTTACCTGCGCGATTAAATCCGTCCATCCATAGTCTTTTTCGCATCACGGCTGATATTTCGGCTCTTTCGCCTCAAAAGACTCGCATCATTCTTTTTCTTCGCACCTTTCGAATTAGTGCAATATTATTTATATATTCGTACGTTTTTTATTTTCACGGGTCGGAGAGTTGCATCTCGGAGTTCGATTCCCCCCCGACCGTTCTTCTTATCGACAAATAATGTTTTCTATTATTCACCGGAAGTTACGTAATACGATGAAAGCACAAGCCGAGAACAGAGAGAATCAAGGGTTAACATTTCAATTCGACGTAATATATACATCGAAATAGAATAATAAATGGAAAGGGGAAGAAAGAAAAAAAAAAGAACGAAAGAAAATCCTTTGGCCTTTTGAATCCTCGTGCACGCTTGGGTAATAATCTTGGAATTTTTCCTCCGTTACGTCACATATTCCAGTAGTATTCATGGAGCGAACATCTCTAGATATACGCGTATAATAAGAGAGATGTGACTACCGCGAACCGGTTTAATGTATGACGAATATTCGATTTTGATCATCCTTTTAATGCATTCTTTCGTTTAGTAATAAGGTAAACGTGTGATTAAACTATCTTTGGCGTATTAGAAATCGTTTTCATAGGTTTTAGAATCTCGTTCGTATTCCTTCTTAAAGTAAACATATACTAAAGCGATATATATATACACATGTCATACATACATACATACATATATATTTATATATATACGCGGTAGAACTTTGAACGTGCACGTGTTTGTGTTGTACGCACGACGAATACGTTCGAATGCATATCCCAAGGCCGTTGGACGCTGTGACATACTGTAGCAAAGTTAGTGCAGTATCCATAAAATCTCGGTGCCGTTTGTCCTTCGTTACAAATTATCTTGACGTTCTTGTACCGACAAAAAGAGATTGCATCCATAGAGATTTTCTTATTACGTTGATCTCTATCTCTCTCTCTCTCTCTCTCTCTCTATATATATATATATATATACATATATATATATATATATATATATATATATATATATATATATATGTATATATATCTACATTTGTCTCTCTAAATCTTGTATCTCAAGAAGATGCACTTACATCGTATCCCACCTTCTTACGTTATGAAAAGAACATATCGTTAGATACGGTCCTGCGGAAGTTATACCCAAATCAATTTTGACCTATATACGGTGCAGCAGCAGTGTGGCCTGTCGATTACAGCTTGGCTCGACTTTGAATCACTTTTCTGATGAATTTTTATACGTAAACGAACGGGAATTTTTAAATATTTTATACGATGACTTGATTGTTGGTCAGTACGAACAAATCTATCGTTTCATGGACGTGTACTAACGTAGAATGTCGATATCATTTTCTCACTCTCTCATTCTTCTTCTTCTTCTTCTTTGTTAGGACATATGTGTGAGTGTATGTGTGTGTGTATTTAGAACACTGTGATTCCTTGCCTCACCGTTCTAATTTTTCTCAACTGACCTTAATTTAGTATAGGGTGTTTAAAGATTAACGATGCGCTATATTTTTTGTGTTCTTTTTATTTTCTTATTTTCATATGTATAAGTATTTTTTTATTTTAATTATATCGCAATGTAATAAGAGAAAAGGCTGATCATGAAAAAGAGAGAGAGAGAGAGAGGAGAGAGAGAGAATGAATGAAGATAGAGTATAAGAATGCTCGCGTTCTTACACCGATATTACTCGTTTACACGTAATGAATCCTTAAGCTGTGTCACACCCTTAAATAGCTGGCATACATAAAATACGATAATCTCGTATTATTAGTGCAATAAAAACTGCACATTTGAACTGATATTATGAAATAAAAAAGAACATTATCTATCATGTCTATAATATTTGAATAATATTCATAGGGCTATTATATAATCCTTCTAATTTTTTTTTTTTTTTATCTAAATAAACTGATCTAAAGATCTGATAGTCTATTATACTTTATTTTGAGAGTTAACCTTTATAACGTGCTAATCGATTAACGAGATTTTGATAATTATTTATATTCAAGTTTGCTCTACTTATTCTTCCGTAATAAATTCAGTTTATATATATTTATATATATATATATATATATATTTATTTATTTATTTATACACATATTTACTGATTTTAATGTTACACTATTACTGGGAAAATAAAATAAAATGAAAAGTAACTTATTGTCGTAACTTTTTTTTTAGCGATGATGCAGTCGTTTCGAGTGTCTTATTCATGAAATTGTGTTTACATCTTTAAGTATAATTTAATAATCATATTATTATTGTGTAATAGACGAAAGATGATATGTAAGATATTTTATAAAATATATTTTCTATCGTAATTTATATTTGTGTGTGATTATTAAATAAAAAATTGTATTACTATTTTTCTGCGCCCTTCTTATAATGATATGAATTTAGCCACAGATGATCTTATCTAGCGCATGCGTAATAATAAGCGACGTTTCAAAATGTCTACTATTGTCGAGATTTCTTTATATTTTTAATGTTCCTTTGTTAGCAGTATTCTTTTCCTTTAAAATGATATTATGAGAAATATAATAATAATGTAATAACAGTGAATAAATCATGTGAATGTGAAATTTATTAGACAAAAAAATCTTATAATAATTTATTTAAATGTTCCATAAGATAACTAACGAAAGTTAAGTAAGAAGTTTGACATAACCTCTACAGTTTATAAAAAAAACAGGATAATCTCAAAGCACTGGCGCGTGATATATTGACGAGACATTAATTACGTAACGTCAGCTGATAAATTTAAGGAGTATGTATATGTGATGAAAGGTTTTAACAACTAGTAGGTTTGTAAGAAACTGTCTTTACTTATACTATAATGGAAGCAAATGCTGAACAGGTGGAAGTGAAAATATTGTTTTTTGCGAAAGCACGTGAATTGACAGGACTCAAGGAATGTAAAATTATTGTCTCGAGAAAGTTATCTTACACAGAACTTTTGGATACAATAGTAGCATCATTTCATTTTGAAAATATACGTGATACACTGATATTAGCTGTAAACGAGGAATTTGTTTCTCAAGATTCTATTTTAGAATTATCTGAGAAGAACGAAATTGCCGTCATTCCACCACTTAGTGGAGGTTTCTTTATTGTTTATTATTTGTAACATGCTATTAACATATAATTTAAAAATTTTGTTTTACTTTTAGGTTAACATGAGTACTGGAAAAGATTTTGTTAGGTTGGAACAAAAAGTATTAAATATTGGAGAAATAGTTAATTTAATAATTTCACCTAAATGTGGTGCAATATCTACTTTCATAGGAACTACACGTGATAATTTTGAAAATAAAAAAGTATTTTTTATAAATATTTAGGTTATTATATATATTATAATTAAAATTAATAAATAATCAACTTATGTTTCAGGTTATAAAACTAGAATATGAAGCTTATGAACCTATGGCATTAAAAGAAATGAATAATATATGTGCTAAAGTACGTTCACAATGGAATATAGAGCATATTGCTATATATCATCGTCTTGGCGAAGTACCAGTGACTGAAGCTAGTGTGGCTATAGCAGTTTCTTCTCCTCATAGACAAGAATCGCTTAAAGCTGTAGAATATGCTATTAATACATTGAAAGCCTCTGTTCCTATATGGAAGAAAGAGATATATGATATCGAAGAGCCTAAATGGAAGGAAAATATAGAATGTACCTGGTCCAATAGTAAATAATCCTTTAATGTTATTTAATTTTTATATATTTTAACATTTATAAAATATTTCATTGTAAAATATGTTTCCAACAAAGTACAATTTATGGAAACTTTTTGTTCTTATGATGAAACAGGAATTTAGATAGTAATATAATTTTTATAATATTCATATTTTATATTTGGCATAATAAAGTAATGGGAAGGGGCATGAAGTATTAATATACATAAATATTTACAATATGTTTTGTTAAATGTTATTGTTTTTCTACGAAATGTTTAATAAATATTTTGTTAGAAAGTTAGTGTATATTTTTTGTAATTATAGTGACAAAATAAATTAATTATAAAAATTGAATTACTAATGTTTGCTATGACTTGTTTTCTACAGATACTGTTGTATGTAATGATACAATAGAAAAATGGAAGGATTTGCCTAAAAGTTCATGTTCAAATGAAAAAGGTTCTTTGGAAGATGTAAAAATGCCAGTAGAAGAACCTGTTTTATTTGATCCAAATCTTGTACAAATTAGAGCAAGCTCAGATGAACTTAAACATAGAATAGAATCTTTCATTCAAAGAAAACGTCAACAAGTAAATATGGTAAACGTACAAGAATTCTGTTGTTACAGGTTGGGATATAATAAAATAATTAAAATTTCTTAAAGTATCAATGTATTTTTGAACATTTTAAATTTAAGGTTCATTTATATTACAGAGAGCAGTGTAATGAAAAACAAAATTCTTGTGCAAGAGTGGATGCTATTTTGATTAGAAGAAAAGATTCTAAAAGTCACGTTAAAGGTAAAATACATTAATATGAAATAATATTAATATGTATGAGGGAGTCTGGGGAACGACTATTGTTAATGTATGTATATATGTCTTCAGTGCATAGGGTATTGAATGCATGGGGACCTCAAACGGTTGACCAATCAAGTCTGCATAAAGCTACTAATCAAACGACAAACCAAAACAATAATAACTACTCTTCCGTATTAGACGATCGAATATCTACTGCTGAAAAAATGTTAGGCATAATAAAGCCTGTTTCTCGAGATATCTATGAAAGACTTAAAAACATCGAAGATAGGATATTATTTTTAGAAGGAGTATCTCCAGAGTATAAAGATTTTTGGGTAAGTAGAATAAACTATGTGTAGTGATTAAATATTATATACTCATTGTATAATTGTAGGTAACAGAAGATATGGACAATTTAACACAGAATGTGAAACCAGTCAGAAAAAGGGTAAAAATTTCTTAATCTTATTTTGTATATATTTTTTTCATATATACATACACGCTTTTGTTTAATTGTATACTTATATAAATTATATACAATTGCAGACATATTCTATGGCGGAACTCGATTCAAAATTGCACGAATTAGAAAATAAATATGCAAAAACGATAAAATAACATTCATGAGACGATCTATATAAAAAGAAAAAATCGAATTTATTTTATTATTATATTAAATCATACTGAACAAAAGTGAAGTATTATTGTTTTCTAAATAAAACGTTTAACATCATTCTAAATTAAATAGCTAAATTAAATATTATTAATTAATTCTGAAAAAGAAATAAAAAAAATGTATTGAACTTTACCGATAAATATGAAAACATCAATCTCTATACGAAAGTAAATCAAAATTCGCGCCTTTTTAAACGTCAAGCTCCACCTTTCGTCACGTCGCGCACTTTAGTTCATTAATCGGCTAACAGAGGCAGTCTTCGTCGCGCTGCCATACGGTATGGCTGTAGTTTGTCTAAGTTTTTACCTCGTCCCGAAATAATCCGAAGTGAATCGTTCGTAAGGGATGCATCCACCGTTCGGGAATTAGAACATTTTCGTTGTGCTACGGGTCAGCTGATACGTGGTAAGTTTTACGATCGAGTCTTCTGTTTTTTCCCTCCCTTGGACATTCTTTTGAACAAAAGAAGAGAAAAGCACGCGGACAGCACGTCGTCTGCCAGAATGACAGACATCCTTTTCTTACCCTCTAAGGATTGATGGACTGTCGATAGATAATACAAGGGACTTTTTTCTCACGAAATTGTATCGTCTTATCATCGAACGTCCTTTTGAGATTTAAGTTTCTCTAAGATCGCACAAAGATTGGTACTTTTTCTGTCAGAATGCCTGTAGTATGATTTGCACGAGACGACCGTTAAGAATGTTTATACATTAAAATGGATTTTTGCCTTTTAGCCACCTTCAAAGTTCCTTTATTTTTTGTTTCTTTTCTTTTTCTTCTTCTTTTTTGGCTTTCTTTCTTAGCAGACTAGTTAGATATTCACACATATAATCGCCTCATTTACCTTTCAAAGATCTTTGATCTATCTCAAAGGAGATGCACGCGCACACACACACATGCGCGCGCGCGCGCATATACACATACCAACAGCAGCAGATAAGATCCGTACTACATAATAACACATACACTATTTCCGATTATATTGAAGGATTACAGAGCGAATTTTTTTATACGTTTCTTCACTCTATCCTATATTTATTTATTCGAATAAACACGCGCACGTCCTAGTTATGACTCCCGCGTACCGTTTTCTTTGAACTTTGAAGTCTTCACTATGAGAGATACATCTTTTTAAGTTTTTCATAATTTGGTTGTGCTAGAAATATGTATCTACGTATATAGAATGCAATAGACGAAAATATTTGTCTTCAGAGAATTTTGGTGCGTCGCATTTTCTACTCCACCTCTCTCTTTCTCTCTCTGCGCGCGGGCGCGCGTATGTGTATTCTTATTTTATACTTTTATTCGTAAACCTTTTTCTTTTTTCCTCCCTTATGTAAACAAAAATGAAATATTTTTTTTAATGGCAAGTGACGTAATTAATTTTTGTTTTTTACTGACATTCAAAGAACTGAAAAAGAAAAAAGAACGTTTGGTTAACGATATCAGTTTGTTTTTTTTCCTTCGGCAAAAGCAAAATCGATTTCAAATCTATATATAGATGCAACGGGCGTGTAACTCAAGTACCGCGTTATATTCCAAGTGTTTTATTTGTGAACACGTGGAACTCTTGCAGCATAGCTTTTAACATCGGAGGTTTTAACCTATTGATGTTACTCGAACGTTAGTATAACGTACTCTCGTCTCAAATTATACGTGATCGTGAATTTGCCGCTTTCCCAAACGAGGAAATCACGGGCTGATTCATATGAGTACGCCCGAGATACGATTAAATAAATTGAAAAAAAGAAAGAGATCAACATTATTGTATCGTTATGTACTTGTACGGTGTAAGTAAATATACATAGATATTTTGTTTCTTATAGGTCTATTTTCAAACTATTAAAAAGATTCTGTTATCTATCGTCCATTTTGCATATTTTCATTTTCCCGCGTAATTTTCTTAAACGATTGACGACAAACAATCTTATTGTTTCGTATCTATTTGACGCGTAAAAAGATGTTTATTTTGTTTTGCTTTCTTTTTTCTATTTTTACTTTTTTCTTTAAATCACGTCTAAAGAAAGGAGGTATTCTTGTGTTTGTTATTAGGACAATAGCGAAGAGGTACAAGTTGTACCGAGAGAGCTCGGTTATGAATGCTTCGAGCGGAAAGGGAATTGCGTCTTTTCTTTTTTGACGTTCGAACAAAAAAAATAAAAATTAGAAAGCAGAAACAAACAAACGAAAAGTAAAAAGAGAGAAAGAAAAATGAAACCGTGTTTCGTTGTTTTTTTATCCGTCTATGAAACCTAACCTCGTTAAGGATTAAAACGTTTAATCGAACTCATTTTTTAGAACGACCGTTCGTCAGTTTCATTTCCTTTTGTTGTTCGTTCTTAAGAAGATTAATTGAAAACATTACGAATGATTCAAATGTTGGAATGCACCTCGTGTGTAGAAATTTGATCCCAAATTAAAAAAAAATATTGTGACGTAATGTAAAGGTTAATTGCAATGAATTTTGATTGGCCAATGTTTCGATTTGCATTGATAAGATACAATCAGAATGCGATACGTCACGCTTTTTATTTTCTTCTTTTCTTTCATTTATTTATTTGTTTTTTTCTCCTTGTATTATCAGAACCGATTTTTCAAGGTGTAGAACATACGTACATTTGTATTATTTTACATTCGCATTATTGATAATTTTTCTGTATCTATTTTTACATCATACTAATCGCAAACAAAGGCACGATCCGTGGATTTTTTTTTTCTTCTTTTTTTTTTTAATTCTAACCTCGAGGGTAGAATGTATGCGTTTCTTGCAAAATGTTATGTATGTATGTATGTCGTTACATCGTACACGATTTCTCTTAATTACGTTACTCGCTAGAGTATTATTGCAGTAACGAGTTACTACTTTAGCAAGCACAAAGTGAATCCTAATAAAACGCATCGATTCCCTGATGGTCCTACTAAATCTAAATTTGCCTTTAGAAAGTCCATTTGAATTTGTATGCACGCTAAATATACAATATAATATACTATTTTCGTGGAATATTATTGACCGATATACATAGTAAATTATACAACGTAATTGCGAAGAGATTGGTACCTTGCGAGTTCTCTTTTGCTTTTTATAGAAATTTAACGTATACAAATATTATTTGTCATTTTACGTTTTAATCTTATATATTTTTATCTTATTACATCATTTATATCATAAATATAAAAAATATATTTTTAATATAAAAATTATATTATTTATTATAACTCATTATAATAAATGACTTATATTGACTTATTTAATTAAAAAAATTTAATTTAGATATTGAATACAAATTTTTTAATTCAATCTTTTTTATATTTAAAAGATATATATATATATATATATATATATATATATATATATATATATATATAACAAAAGTTATATTTTTATATTTTAAAGACATATAAAAAATAATTATATATATATATATATATATATATATATATATATATATATATATATATACTGTATATATATATATATATATACAGTATAAATATGAAAGGTCAATAAGTTTATTTCATTTTATTTTATTATATTTTATTCTGGTTTTTATTTTTCTTTTTCTTACTTTCGATCTCGTACATTATCATACCAATTATAGAGTACACCTTTTTCTAAGCAATATTTTGCTTTACAAATATAAACAATTAATTTTTCAATTCTTAATAATTACTTAAAAGTACTTACTTAGGATTTTATAACTTAGGTAATCAGATTTAAAATTGAACGATATAGTCGATGAAAATTCACTTAAAATTATCTATGTATACGTATATGTATGTATTAGATTATCTAAATAGGGAATCGTTTCGCACTCTTGAA
The DNA here is from genome assembly GCA_911387935.1 of Dolichovespula saxonica. Taxonomy (NCBI): domain Eukaryota; kingdom Metazoa; phylum Arthropoda; class Insecta; order Hymenoptera; family Vespidae; genus Dolichovespula; species Dolichovespula saxonica. Next base: position 8,056,596 of record OU426998.1, on the reverse strand, counting down.
ATGAAGTTGGGCAATGGATAGAGAACACGAAAGGAGGGACATTGTGAAATCACCCCTCTTTTTGCTATATGAAATAACAGCTGTGCGTTAAAAGACGACGTTGGATACACGTCTATTAAATCGATAATTTTTCGGAGTTAAACGAAATTATATATCATCGTATGCACACGTAAATCCAACAGACTACGTTGCGTAGTTGTTTCCCTCTCGAGATTGTTGTCGTCGTCGTTCTCGTCCTCATCGTTGTCGCCGACGCGTCTACATGAGTACAAAGTACGATTGTCTCAAGTACGAACTTCAAACTCACGTTTACTGGCAAGGGTTAGCTAGTAGAAAAAGAGAGAGAAAATGAAATTTTAAACATGATTTTAATTGAATTTTCTTTATTCATTCGATTTAAAGTGTATTCGTTAATATGATCCTATTGACAATTATATATTATTTAAATAATTTTTAGATATATAATAATAATATATGGATTAATATTTATTTTTTTTTACGAATAACGTAACGAAAATTATCTACAATTTTTTACTTTATTAATTATCTATTTATTTGTATTAGATAAATATTTATACGTAAGGAGACCGGCTCTGTTATAAAAATAAAAAAAGGGGGATAGTGGGTCATCAAAATGCGGAGAAATGAATAATAATTGTTTAATAATTATGAGAAAATAGAAAAAGAAGAAAAAGAACTTGTTACAAGTAAGATAAATAAAATATAGAAAAATAAATATCCAATAATCGTACGGTACGCCTTTGTTTAATATGACAAGGTAAGAAATACAATAAGAGGCGAAGGAGAAAGAAAAGAAAGATTGTAGAGTAATTCTAAGAGTATTCTAAGATTCAAGATCATATTCAGTGTACACCACAATGTTATTTATTTCATCGACCCATTTTACACCCGCGCACGGATACTCTGTCGTCGAGTCTCTTAGTGTCCAGCGGCCTTGTCCGAGTAACTTGCAGATTATCTATGTCGACTCCATGCATTTACGACAGGTGAATGTGTGATTCGCCATCTTTCTCACTTTTCTCCTCTATTCACGTAATATAGGTACATACATACATACATATATACATACATACATACATACATACATACATATATACATGACACATACATACATTTTAAAACTCGACGAGAAGACGATATGCCAAGTTGAAACTTTAACGGACGTTCTCGATATTTTCGAGGCACTCCTATGCGCTTTCACTCTAGTAAATGCTCGTTCACACGTTTCGGTCGCTTATAAAAGCATTTTTTTTTATCGATATCGATAATTTTATCGAATCAGTGTCAACAGATTGTAATGTTCATACGTTTCGGTTTTCAATCGTACATCCATTCTCACCCTCTCTCTCCGAAACTTGCTTATGTTTTCTTGAAAAATTGAACATTGATCGGGTCGGATCAATAATGCATCTACCAATGAAGCAATCAAATCGTTTGAATGCTGTCATTGTGATATACATACACGGGATTCGTGACCGATCCTTTTTTTATTATTATTATTATTTAATCGAATCAACGCATGCGGTTTCCATTGGTAAAAACGAATGTGAAAAATTGCCAAATACATGATTTTACTTTATTAAAAGTAAAATTATTATATATTATAGTATATTATTATATTATTATTTTATTTTACTTTTATTTTATTTATTTTTTTTTATATTTTTATTTTATATATATAGAACATATACGTCATTGTATGTAAAAGACGGTAAAATAACCGATTAGAACAAAAAATCGATTCCGTGTTGTTTGAACGATAAGTTATTACTGTAAGTTCATGCGACATACGTTTCGAACATATTTGTAAATTTTCTGAATCGCCATCGACCGATCGTAATGTTCACAAGGTTCGGTTTTTGATCATATGAACACCACCCCTTCATCCTCCCTTTCATCTCCACGAAATTTTTTTATCTTCGCTTGAAAAATTGAACATCGTCTGGCACTGATCAATACTGCATCTACCGATGAAGCAATAAAACCTTTCGAATGCAGTCATTACGATATGTGCGCCATTCGTGACCGATTTGCTGTTTTTCTTTTTCTTTTTTTTACCGATTCAGCGCATGCGATTTTTCTACTGGCAAAACCGAATGTTAAAAATTACCGAATTCGTGATTTTATCATGTACGGTTAACGGCAGTGTTATGTGAACACGTACATATAAAACATATGCGCCATTGTAGAAAACGATAAAATAACCAATTAGGAAAAAAGAAAAATAATCGATTCGGTGTCGTGTGAACGAGCTCTTACTGTAAGCGTTCGCTAGGCCTGACGTATCTTCGAGCTGGATCACTGTAACTGTGTGATTTCTTGTTCTCTTAGCAATGCGATCTTCTTATAAGATCGATCTCTTTAAAAAGGGAAAGAAAAAAGTAAGGGGAGATGAAAAAAAAGAAAGAAAGAAAGAAACGAGAAAAACGTTACATTCGATTGAGATATAGAACACAAGATAGAAAGCCTAATAAAAAAGTTTAGAAAAAGGTAAAAAAAGAAGCTATTGGCTGTCTGTTATCGGGATCCTTCTTACGTGTGGAATCAATTACAGTCGATCGAACGGTGGTGGTAATTTTCAAGCTCCAATTTCACGAGTAGATATCTACCTACCTTCTTTCAGGAATCTATCATTTAAGATCTTATTTACTTTGCCCTCTTCTCTTGTCCTGATAAGTCACGTTGAGATCAAGGACTCCAACGGTGATTTACCGACATCCGATTTCTATATATACATACATGTATACGTATACACATACATATAGACATACACATAGACTTATAAATTTATTCATTTGAAATGGAAGATTGTATCGTTTATCGATAATCGTTTGAACCATTATTGTTAACGATTTATACGATTGCTTCGAGTATTTCTAAAAGGGGTAGACAAATAATCCTTTCCAATCAAACGACTTTATTCGTTTTAGCGTTCGTAGATATTTAACGATTAGACGAATCGTTAACAGTAAGAGGAAAGTTTCAATTTGTAGAGCGTTTAAACTTAAGAGCGACCGCCAACATCGAAAGTGTAGGTCTCGCCCGATCCGGTTGCCCGATCGATTATGTAATGAAGCGAACGGGGCCGTACCGTTGCTTACTTCCGGGCCGGCCGACAGTTCGACTAGCGCCCTGTTAAGACCGTTACATGATTTGCGTTCGACCAGGTAGTTTATTATTCACCGAAGGAGGTGCAGGCCTATCGGAAATACCTGTTGGTGGTCTCGAGGAACGAGTGGGAGGATTATATGTCTACATTATTTTCACGATTCTTCGTCACGATGAAAGGGCGATCGGGCTTGACAAGGCTATTTGCATAAATAAATCGAGAGCTTGATATTATGCAAGTCTCCTTTTTTCTTCTCTCTCTCTCTCTCTCTCTCTCTCTCTCTCTCTATATATATATATATATATATATATATATATATATATATATATATATATTTCTTTTCTTTTTAATGCTTATCAAGGCATGATATCCTTTCGACATCTCGCGTCAATGATTAATCTTTTTCTTTTTTTTTCTGTTTTATTTCACTTATATGTACTAAATATATTCTTTATTTTTTCTTGTTTTAATTCTAATTAAAATATTTAATCCATTTTATGATTAATATTTATTTATTATTTTTGTTTTATTCGCCAATTGACGATTTGACAATTCAAATATTCATGATACAGGCGTATGTATATAAGTATATGTATACTATACATATTGGATTGACCAATAAGTAATGTCGAAATTTGTAATATCGTATATATAAATAAATAATAGAATAGTATAGTATTGAGTTGCGTCTATTAGTATCATATACATCACACTATTATATGCATTATTCTTTTATTTATTCTTCGAAACGAGTACTTCAAACGGTTTCTGAATGTAAATAATACTGGGTAGAGAACGCAAGAACGGATATGTATATAGGAAATCGGAAAGTCTAGGAAATCAATACCGTCCCTTTTCAAGGTCGAAAGGGAAATGAAAATGAGATCTCATTCGTAGTCTATTCCTAACGTACTTCTTTAAAATAATTGATATATATTGCATTCGTAAAGAATTACGAAGGAAATAACGAATATTCGATTGTTAAATTAAGTGAAAACGTTTAGAATAATCGGACAATTCAAAATGAGTAATACATGAAATAAATTCCTCATTTATTATAAACATTTTATAAAAACAGTTATTGTAGGATTAAAAAAAGAAGATAAATGTGCAATAAATTAAAAAATATCTTTAAACATTTTTTAAAAATTTAGCAATACTTAGTTATTTAAAAATTAAAATAAATATTCGCGCATTTATAAATTTGAATGTTCCTTTCACATTAAATTTGTACACTTTAATAAGCATTAATATATCTATTTTATGATAAAAATATTTATATATAATATGCACATTTTAATGTACTTTAATGTGTAAAAATTCATTTTAGCGTATAATACAAATAAAATATTGTTCCATGTAATATTTTCCTTTTTTTTTCTTATTTAAAATAAATATATTTATTTAACGCTAAGTACTTTACTTTTTTTTTCTTTTTTATTCTTTTTTAATAAAAAAATTATTTGTTTTACAGCACAAAAGTATTCGCTTTTAACGCACATATATATATATATATATTTTTTAAATTTCCTATTAAATTTTTATATAAGAACGTATGTACGTATAAGATAACGAGCGTAAAGATAAGAGAAGGAGGAAAGATTCGGTCGGTGAACCAAAACCACAAGTGTTTCCTTATATCACCTCGTGGTCGTTTATGTGAAAGGCAAAATCGATCGATGCGCTCTAAGGCAAAACTCTCCCTCGTTTAATAAAAGCCGACCCGTTTGAAATGATCGCGTGCGTTAAATGTATAGCACGAGTTTAATTGTCCGTCGAAATCACCACCCTCCTTGCTGTGTTCTCATTAACGTCCAACGATCTTCTCTCTTTTTCTCACATACCGTAGATCCATCAGTTACCATATATTCGAATAAATTGATATTTGACGGTAGATAGGCCTAATTGAAAATTGTTTCTGTTTGATTATAATTTATTGACTCCCTACTTGTTTATTTTTTCTTCTTCTTCTCCCTTTTTTTTCTTTTTAATACTCAAACTAATTGAAATTCGCGTCTATAAGAGCATTTAATTGGGAATTTGATTTTTCCTTTATATTCAGTTTTAATCTATCCATCTTTAATTATCTTCTTATATTTTGAATATTTGAATATCAATAGACATTTCCGAGTATTTTGGGGATTTTAGCTTATGGATCTTTACTATGTTTTCTATTTGTTTTTTTTTGTTTGTCTTTATGTACCTAATACTCGAGCCAATTAAAATTCATTATTATGAGAGTTTTTGATTTTCGTTTATGTTCAATTTTAATCGATCAATCTTTACTATGTTCTTTTTTTTTTCTTCTTTTCTTTTTTTTTCTTATGTTTCTAATATCTTAATTAATTGAAATTTATTATCATTCGAGATTCTTTAATTTTTCACTCTTCTTGCCTTTCATTTTTTTTCTATATTTTTTTTTCTTTTTAATAATTAACTATACATTTCTCAATCAGTAGCCTTATTGATCATTGATATAAGATGGACGTTCCTTTTCCCATCCTCTGTAATATCGATCGAGATTACATATTTGGAAGAGTAACGTATCCTTATTGTTCGAAAACGAGCCGCTTTTCGGTTAATCGAGTAATGTAATTGAGCATGTTTATGAAACGGAAGAAAGCACATATTAATGTAAGTATTCAAACAACAACGATCGTTGTCGTTGTAAATCTGTTGAGCATTTTGGATGAAAGTAATAAATTGCGAATGCCTTGCTGGTAGAGACGCGCATTTTAGCCTCGAGCCAACGTTACCAAGCAATTTATAAAATTTTCGCCCTTGGAAGGGACTGCCAAGAATCTCGATGGTGTTTAGTCGTCGACATTTCTTTAATATGCGTGTCAAATAATGCGAACGGAGATAGAACTTCGAAGTCGAACCTGAAAATAATTAAAATATTTAATATGCAAATTATATCGATAATTTTTTCTTATTTGTAATATTTTTTTTCTTTTGTTGTCATTAAAAAAAAAAAAGAATAAGAATAAAGGACAAATTAAAAGAAGAATATAATAAGGACTATATTAAGAATATGACATCATAATATATTATTTGATATAATACTCTATAATATTATATGTTTGTAGTTCTATATATAAAATTTATTAAATACACAAATTATTTTTTAAAATTAGTTTCTATAATTAATTAAAAAAATTTTATTAAACTTATTAAAGAAGTGCTACACATATATATATATATATATATATATATATATATATATATATTAAACTATTGTATATCTGATATTATATATAATAAGAAATTGGAAACGATACGGAAAGATTTAAATGATCGATTTCGCTTGCGAATATTCTCTATTTAAAAGTTCGTTTAACACGCATTAAAGCAAAGTATCTCATCCATTTCGAGAATAAAGAGAGATCAAACAGAAATTTACTTATTTTTTTTAGAGACGAAAAAAATGGTACGAAATTTATGTGGCTCACGTATTATTAAAGAAAGATCACGAGAATGTTGCAAAACTTCTTCCCGTTTGACATTGTGCCAAAAACACGTTCCGTCTTTCTCTTTCATCGTCTGTATTACTTTCGAACATAGGCGTATATTGATAGAGGAAAGGTTACGAAAAAAAAAGAAAGAAAGAAAAGAAAGAGGGAGAGGGAGAGAGAGAGGGAGAGAAAAAGAAGGGAAAAATAAAAGTTAACTCTTTGCTGACCTGCTTCGTTGCCATATCGAAGGAAAAAAAGAGAAAAAAATCGGATGGTAGAGGGGAAAAGTAATAGTAGTGCATATACAGGGGAATCAATAATTTTCACTATTTCAAATATCATTCGGTTTCATGGGGGGGGGGGGAATGCTAAAGGCAAAGTTATGCTATTTCAAAAGGTATATCTGACCATGGAAAGTATTTTTTCTTAAGATAATTTTTTTACGCAATTATTTCATGGTCATCGGTTCTTTTTTTTTTTTTATAAACGGAACCTTATTTTTTTCATATGAATTGATCCCTCGTTCTATTCTAAATAAATAAAAAAAAAAAAAAGTATTAAAGTACAACGTTGAAGAAGGATTAATACGCAAGGTATTTTGAAAAAAATGTCTGGTGATTCACGCGACTGTAATAAACCATATTTATTTATTCTTTTTCCTTTTTTTTTTTCTATATTGAAGTCGGAAAAAATGTAAGAGGCAAAAGATTTACTACATATTCACGATCATATTTTTTGTCGCAATTGCACATGTATATACATTATTGCATTTGTACCGTATTTGAGATGGGAATAGCTATTGACTCGCTCTGTATATATGTATTACATATATACCACATATGTAGTGTAGCCAGTCCCCATAAGTGGAAGGGTCACTGATGAAGTGTGACAGAAACGCGACGACATTATCATAAAAGATAACTCATGTCACGTGACGCAAGTGACGTAGATGTAAAGTGGTAGTGGGGGTTAATCTGACGTCATGTATTCCCTCGAGAGAGTAATTCTACCGGGACAACAACGGTACTGATCGGTCACGAATTAATTCGTATTCCTATGTCCGAAATTTGCTAACCAGTAACAATTTAATTCAGTTTTTCACTTAACAATAACTTATAACAATTTTCAAGTTTGTAAATGAGATATATAAATAGGTCTTTATAAGCGTTCCATAGATCATACTTTTAGTTTTCTTAGTTCAGTTCGCGTTATCTTAGTTTAGTCTAAAGTTCAAAGAAATCCACGTATGCGAGATAAGCCGTGGCACTTGACCGCACGTCTCTTATTTCAACCCTTCCTACTTTTCCTCCTTCCTTAGTCTTTTCACTGAACAATTCAGTATATATCCCAAGATACCTGGCGTGCAACACTTCTTACTTCTTCTATTTAAATTTTGCTATATTAGAAAAGTTTCAAACAAAGCAAAACAAAAAATAATAACGCGTCACAACAGTGAGTAGAACATTTGAATGAATTATGTGGGAAACACTTGGTCGGATTGTTTAAGTAACTTTGAGATATATACTAAACAGCTTATCGGATTGTTTAAGTAACTTTGAGATATATACTGGAAGATGATACTTCATCGATAGGATAGTAATGACTCTGACATTGGATCGTCACGAAGGCAAGAAAGAAATGTGATAATATTCGAAAGTGAAATTGATTTTGAGGAAGAAGAATGAAGGGAAATGACATTTTAACGAGTTTGGAGAATTGAATAAATATTTCTTACGTAATTGTTCAGTTTGGAGATCAACGAAGTATAAGTGAAGTAACTAACTTACTCTTCGATAATAATTTCTTCATCAATATTTGGGGAAAAATTATATATTAAATAAAAAATATAAAATGTTATAAAAAGGTGGCATTGTTTTTTTTTTTTAATCAATTGTTCCAACATGCACGTAGTTGCATGTTATATACAGTATATCTAACCCGAAAAAATTATTAAATATCATAATTATTACATATGTAATAAGTTACATATAAATTGAACGATGCGTTAAAAAAGTATATTGAGATTTTATTTAAATATTACTTATTTTATATTCAACTGCAGAAAAAAGAAAAATAGCCGGTTGCACGGCAGATCATTTTTCTTTTTCTTTTTATATTCGAAATAACCGGTCAGCAAAATGTTATGTCAAAGAATATGGAAACGAAACAAGTTTACTGAATTCGAGCCAAACGATGAGCGTTGAATTCTTAATCAGAAAGAGAGTATTTCGTTGAACGTACCTGTACAATTGTAGACGTAAAGTTTTTCAAGATTTTTATTCGTCAGCGAAATCTGTCGTAGAATTTTGTCGCTGTCCTTTCTGCGATTGATCGTCAATTCCTTCAAGAACGGCATGTTTCTTAGCTTCCCAATTATGTTGGACGTGTCCTCGTTACGGTTCGTCACCTACGGCATGGATATACACGTTCTTGCTATATTCTTTCGATGCTGTTAACCGATCGATCGATCCTAAATATATATTCTATAGTCTCTTAAGGGTTGACACCAAATTTTTGTTTCGTGGGTAAAAAAAAGAAAAGAAAAAAATATAAAAATTTGTTACTATCATTTGAAAGGCAAACGAATGTTAGTGATTTTATTTTAAAGGTTAAACAAGAAATGGCCTATTTTATATGAGCTATTTTACTTCATGAAAATTGCTTTCTTTCTTTTTTTTAGACTATTTAAAAAGTCATTTCTTTACCCATTAATGTAGAATTTTCTTTTTTCTTTATTAAAGATTTCAAAACGAAAAAAATTATACTAATTGAGTAAATATATTAGTGTGAATATAAAAAAAATTATATTATTAAAACTTTTTTGTTATTAAGTATTAACAAATGGTTGGATTTTTAATTTATGACTTATATGTATATGCTTATACATAAAAATATATATTATATAGCTATTATATTATCCATATAATTTATTATGTAGATTAATCCTCTATAACTCGATTTTATGTTTATGCCTAAAAGAAAAATTATATAATGTGAAACTTTATATATATAGTATATAGTATAGTTATAATATACTATTATAGTATAATATATTAGTATAATATAATAATGGTAGTACCAATGATACTGTTATTTATATAATATATTACACTTAATATAATATAATTGCACACTATAATATACTTGTTACTTATACTTAATAAATGAGAAATTATCTTAATATGAGCTTATTATGGATATGAGCTAAATTAATATTGTAGTAAAAAAAAAAGAACGAAATAATAAAACTTAAAAGATAGACAAGTAGGAGCTTGTGACTTAAAAGTTGCATGACAACGTTGCATGATTAATAGTTTTTAATTTTTTTAGCGTATGCACTAAAGGGTTAAAGATTCGATTACATTAACCAGATATGTAGCAAGAAAAAAAAAGAAAGAAAGAAAGTCAGTCGCGTGTTTCGCGATCTTATCGTTGACGAAAATTTCGTTCGAAAGCCGATCGGACGTGCACTCTGGTAATATATTATAATAATCACCTCGTACGTGCGCCAAATGACGGGATCTTGCATGATACCTTCAAAGTACTTAGACACGCGACCCATATTGGAAAGGTCTTTCTGAGATAGGTATGATAGAATTTGTAGAATGAGTTCAACGGGAATGGATTCGATGTTTGCGGGTTTGTTGTTGTTGTAATGTGACGAAGATGAAGACGAGGATGACGAAAATCCGCAATGCCTAACGACTTTGGCACGTTTCCCAACGTTCTCCTCTTCGTTGATCACGACCTTGTCCATTCTCCTTGTATTTCCATTTCGTTGAACACGTCAATGCACCGCTTCCTCCACTGGCCCATATCATATAACCAATATCGATGTAGTCAATCCTTTTTCTTTTGTATTTTACGTACGTTAATTTGACATAACCGTTAAACTTAGAATTTGGACGTTTTTTTTAACTTTCAAAGCATCATTTCACTTGTTTCAGACATTATCTGAACGTGTGTTTATACTCGTGCACGTGTGCGCGCGCGCGCGCGCGTGTGTGTGTGTGTGTGTGTGTGTGTGTGAATATCTCATTTGTAGGAGCGATAGAGAAAATATTTTATTAAGAAAAATTTCATGATTTCACGTGTCAAATATTTTAAAGGTATGAAATAAAATACTCGATTTCTGGTTAAAACGGAAGTTTGTAAAATGTTTCTGTTTATCTTTAAAAATTAAAATATCTCGTTAGACTGAACTTAAATAATTTTTTTTTATATATTTGTTACGAAAGAACACATCAAATGGTGCTAATTTTTTTTGCGGATGAAGTAGTGATGGAAATTTCAAAGTCTAATTCATTTTTTAAAATGATATTACATATTTTTCTTCTTATAGTTCAATGTCATCTGTTGAGACGAATTCCTTTATTATTACAAAATCTTATAAATCATATTATAAATTTGTGAGTTCCTAACGAATATAATTCTGTATCACTGATTGCTAACTGTTAGGCCGCACGTTGTAAAAATAAGACCGATCTTCTTACGAAATAAATCGATTACTTAGATTGGTCATTTGAGAATCACAAAAGGATATGAGAAATTCGTTTTATCTTTGCAACAGTATTATTGTATTATATTGTATTATATTATAGCAAAACTTATATGATAAAGTAAATATTCGTGTAATTATCAAATGTATCAATGTAATTATTATGTATTACCAATGAAAATGAAAATAAAAATGTTTAACATGAAAAGAAATCCGATGTGTTCTTCATTAAATTCTATCATTATCTCCTAATCCAAAAAAATTGGCCTTCCCATTTCATATTCTGGACGAACCAAAAATTTTTCCCGCACGTTGACTTTAGCATGAGATACACGCAAAATTATGCAACCTATTTCTGTGTCATGTGATCCTGATACAATTCTCGATTAGTGGGAAAAATTTTCGCTTCGTTTAAAATTTGAATTTTTGAACAACAGAACATAACTTACCTAAAGGTGGCATGTTTTTATGTGCCACTTCTTCACACGTCACGTGATCCTGATGCAAAACTCAATTTGCGGGAAGTCTCACCGCTTCGTTCAAAATTAGAATTTCTGAACAGAAGACCATAACTTATCTAGAGGTAGTATGTTTTCTCGTGTCACCTTTTCTTAAGTCATGTGATCCTGATACAAAACTCGATTTGCGGGAAAAGAATTTTGTCCAGAATTTGAAAATGGTGGGCCAATTATTTGGATAAGTGGTGTAATGGTATGTTTTAATGGATAACACATTGGATTTTTTTAATATGTTTATCAATTGTATTATTAATATATATGGTAAATACACTGTATTTTGTAATTTATAATGATACAATTTTATACATAATTTATAATTTATAATTATACAATTTTATATACAATCTATAATTTATAATCATAAAAATATTATCTTTATCATATAAATTGCTATTTAATATAATACAATATAATGCAATACAATACAATATAATTTTGCAACTAATGCCTATCGAACTATAGGAAGTATAATATGTAGTTTCATTTGAAAGAATAAATTTGGCTTCGAGATTTCATCGCACCATTTGACCTATAACATAAAAATTGACACCACATGATGCATCTTTTCAAAGATCAAATCAGTAAAAGAATTGTTTCTGCAGGTTCAATTTCTTACAAGATACTTTAGTTTTCCGATATAAATGAGACTCTCTCTCTCTCTCTCTCTCTCTCTTTCTCTCTCTCTCTCTCTCTCTCTCTCTCTCTCTCTCTCTCTCTCTCTCTCTCTCTCTCTCTCTCTCTCTCTCTCTCTCTCTCTCTCTCTATCTCTCTATCTATCTCTACGCGCGTGTGTGTGTGTGTCTGTGTTTATATGTGTTACAGATGCATAATTTTTACAGTTTATCGAATATATTATACGCCTTTCTCCCTTTTCCTTCTTATGCAAACGATGAATTACAATCGCATAATCACGATAGTGACTCATGCACCGTCCATTCGTCGCCACCTGTTTTTATGTTCTGCGTGATGACTGAGGGTACCATAATGCGACATGCAGATTTTTATGTTAATTAAAAAAAAGGTGATTCATAAATTATTTCATATAAAAAAAAGATTAATAGATCTAGTTATCCGTGAACATTTTTAAATGTCTCGCCACTTTCCTATATTCTATTTTTGTGCTCTCTTTCTCTTTTTTTTATTTTTTTTTCTCTATCCCCCCCCCTCTTTCTCTCTTTCTCATGAACACACACATGTACCTCTTTCTCTATTTATTTCTTTTATTTTTTTTTCTATTTTTCAAACGATCATTAAAACTAAAGTGTAGGAAGTCAGACTTTACATAAGTACGACCTTTCGTGACGCGTTTTCGTGTAAAACTTTTTAAAGCCCGAAAACCTTTACCTGATGCAATGACATTTCAAATGCGAAGCTCGAAATATGAATACCACGTTCTTATTTGTATTCTCGTATGTCACTGGTTTTCTCTAATATATCTGTATCCGTCAATCCTTTGATTCGTACGCGACAAGTCGATTTACCGTCTAAAAGCGTAGGCACGTATCACGTTTATATCCAGAACATCATTAACATTCTAATATAAGGAAGGTAAGGTGTGCGATAATATACTAGGAAATCAATGCCATATTGTATCTATATATATATATATATATAATCTTCATAAGCGCGCAAATGCTTGGAATAATAAGTTCGAATATTCTACTCTTCGGTTGTATAAGTTGTAAAGCTCACATACATACTAAAATGACGTCTTGTCATTCAAGGTAGACTCTATTTCCCTTACTTGTGGCCTTACAAACTTTACTTCATGCATAATTTGATCTTCGGTATAATAAATATGTTCTGTAAATGGACAAGCCTCGATAAATAAATCCGTTCTGAGTGTATGAAATTATGACGAGATTTCTTTTTTCCTTTTTCTTTCTCTCTTTCTTTCTTTTCTATTTTTAGTACAAAATAATCTAAAAGAGCAGTCTTTTACCCGTCACGTCGATGAAAAATTATAACGAGGTGAAGCCTTAGGATCTTTAAGGACTTGGCTGACTAGCTTACATACGGCGACGTAAGAAAAACACCCTGACATAATTTCCTTTGGCTGATCCATATTACAAGATCATCGACGTATACGTCGATCGATATCAGTTATGTTAATCATAATAATTCACAAAATGTAGAACAGATAAGTACAAAACATCGAAAAGAACATAGTACTAGTTTACGATGTATCCTGTCGAAATATTTTTCAATAGAAAGTACAATTTCAATCGAAAATGTATACACACACACACACATGTATTATAAATACAGTATGTCTGATTCAAATGTATAGACGCGATTATTTTTTTTAATGTTAAAAATGCAAAATATGTTTCAAAAGAATGTTGTGTGGGGGCACATAATAATAGTAATAATTATTTGATTACGTGATAACTTTGAAGAGTGCCGCCAAGGTTAAGTTAAAATATTTTTATTTGACCCTATATTCTTTATTACATTTTCTTTCTTATTGCTGATATCGTACAGTTTTTAAAACACTACTTTTGGTATCTTCTGACATTTTAGACTTTTTTTTGAAGATAGCCGAAGATGCCAGACGTAACCTCAGACGAAACCCCAGATGCAACCCTAGATGAAACCTAAGATGCAATGAGCTGAACTGAACTAATCCATTCCTGTTCTGTCCGATTTTGTTCTGTCCTGTTCTGCCTTTTCCTATCCTATTGTATCCTCTCTTGTTTTCCTCTATTCTGCCCTATTATGACCTTTCCTATCATGTCATTGAAATTGGCATGCTACCAGCATTAGCACGCTTTTACATGTCCTACATTCTTAAGGACACATTTATACATTTTGTTATATATCGATGTGGTTGAATTTAATTTTCGTTTAAACATTTTACGGTAAATTTTATATGATTTCATTGTTTGTTATTTCAGGGTCGATCATGTTGTCCCAAAGGAAAACCACTACGATAAGAAAGTTGGAGGGAAAACGACCGAAAGAGTCGATGTCATCCTCCAGTCTTTCTGGTATGTCACAATTATCGAATAGTAGCGAGGAAACTCTCGAACCTTTCGTGCATAAACCACACAATTCTAATACCGAAAAACGGTGAGTATTGGAAAACTATTTAAATGGATACGTTGTCCTTAATTTGTATGCCATTCGATTTTATCCGTACGTGATTGCACATAGCAAATCGTTTTTGAACATTTTTCTCGTGTATCTGTACTGTCAAGTTAATTATTATTGAAATTTCTTTGATTAAGTAAATGTAGTACGCGGTATGCATAAGTATATCTAATTACCGGAATGTACAAGGATTTCTCTAATTATCGAAGTAAAAGGTCTTGCGAATACTTTAAAAGAAGTGAACGTAATTATTTTATATAACTAATTATCGCGAGACTGTTAATCGTGACTCGAGCGAGCAAGCAGAACGAGTGAAAGTTCGATTAGTACGCTTCCCTTCCTAATTACGAATTATTTTGCTTTGTTTCTTCATTATCGTTAAATCAATTTTTTTTACTTGTTTTCAAAAATTCTAGCGGTAAAACGTTTCCTCGCTTACCGACATTCGATATCAACGAGAAACAGCGCCATCTGTTAATGTAGTATTAAAACAAATCGACCTATATTACCATTGCATTTTTAACATACGTTAAAAGTTCAAAATTCTTTTCTGCGTTATTATTATATGCGCTTTATGTCTTTCTTATTACTGAATTACAGCACAACGAAAGAACAGAGTCCAATAAACAACGAATGGCTGTTAAGTAGTCCTATTGGAAACAAAACGCCTACTTTACGTTTTAAGTAAGCATATATACATTCCGTCGATCTAATTATTAATGATGTTTATGCGTTATTTCCCATTGTTCTATTCACTCTTTCAGATGTTGTGCTTTGTCTACACCTCCAGAAGATCCACCAGCTAAACAGTTACATATGACATACAAAATTTTTCAAACTGACACCAAGCTTATAAATCTTTTACTACAATCCCACGGCCTATCAGAGGTAAGTTTATTATATTTAAAAAAAATTAAATTAAATATTATAAAAAAGAAAATAACACATTATAATTTACTTATAACTAATATTTTGTATCTTATGGAAATAGAGACTAAACTTATAACCATAAAACATTATTATAGGAAGGATTATCTAAAAATGTATAAAATAGATATATTCTTCAATTATTATAATTTGACACGAATATATATACAAGAAGTACAATTTTTCTTTCTTATTGCTGTTTACTTGAAACAAGATAAGAATTATAGTTCTTAATTTCCTTTATAATTTAAATGAATATAATTTGATTCATATCTCCAATGACTTAAATCATCTTGTCATTTAATTTATATTCAAGAAAATATATCCCAGTTATTGATGATATATACTAATGTCTATATTAGATTTATTTCCTGCCGTTATATTTTTGTTATGTTCAAATAACAAGGCTTAATAAGGACAGAGTGTTGTTTAAACTTTGCAATATACTATTAAGTCTCATGTTATTTATATTATACTTTGATAGAATACTTGAATTAATATTATTGCACGATATAATATATAACATTTGAACAATGAATATTCATATGTAGCATTTTAATTTTCAAAATATAATTTTATATTAAATTTTATTATTTGAAAATGGCAACTCCATTTTATTTTACTGTTTTTCCTTTTGGTTTTTCAAAAACTATTAGCTCACCTTACTATCTAAATTGAATTTGTAATACTGATAAATGAGGAGTCTTTAAAAAATGGAAATATATAGATTTTTATAGAACAACTAATAATGTCATGGTCTTAAAGATGCTGAAAAGGCTGTCTCAATGATAAAATTATTAGCCTTGATATGTGCTATTGAATACAATTGCTCCAAAACCAATGAGAACCAGGACACAAATCCACGTCTAAATTTGCGCGTGCTAACGTCGTTCGTAACATCGTTACACCTTCACAATCCAATCCCCAATTTGCCAAATTACCAATTCTTCGTAAACGTTTGCAGTTTTGAAACATATTTAACACAGTAGTTGCAGACACTTTGCTGGCTTCATATATATAAAAACATGTTAAATTTTGCACTAAACTATTTTCGTTTTTGTCAGATTTTCTACCACTTCTCGGTCTTGTGGGAATACTCAATAATTTTTCTAAGTGTTCATTTGTAAGATCAAAACAACTGTGAATATGAAGCGCAGTCAATTCTGGTGCCAAAGAGAGAATTTTCGTTATAGCTAAGGCATTTACTGTGTGTCCTAATTGAACTTTTCTCAAATATTTGAGAGACGGTGGATCTGATCCTTCTGTCCATATTATATTGAAACCATCCTTGGTCAATATTCTGAGATTAGGGCAATTACTGAAGATTTCTTTCAAATCTATTTGTATTAGATTTTCATGTTGTATTATTCGAAGATTTAGTTCTTTCAAATTTTGACCATTTGTGCGTAAATAATCATAGAAACCATCTAGCCATTCTCTTTGTGCTGGAATACCATGTACAGTCAAAGAAGTGACATAGGGAAACAATCGCAGTGCTTCAGGAGGATGGTGAGGTTCAGAAATATGTAACTTCTCCACTCGTGGACATGCTTGAGCAAGAAGTTCTAGACGAGCTGGCGTTGTTCTGCAGCTTCTTGCTTGCGTTAAAGAAAATGGAGTTTTCAATCCAATAAGTCCTCTGTTCATAATTTCTACCACCCTTCCCATATGACTGTATTCTGCCAAAGATTCGAGTTGTGGTACATATACTAAGGCCAAAAGTACACCTGCACTTGTAACACTAGTACTTGCAACATTAAGAACTCTAAGCGTATCACAAATAAAATTTCGACTTTCATAATACTCCAACAAAACACCTTGCTTCTCTTTCTTTTCGGATTTAGAACCTCTCATCTTTAATCTAGATGATAGCAAGGTTTTCAATTTGGACCAACTGGTAGGTTCTTGTGTAGTCGTATGTGGTGCTTTATCTCTAAGTTCAATTTGCAGCAATAGTTGTTTTAAGCCTGCATCTGTCACTTGTTTCGAACATGCTACATCTAGAACTACTAACTTAGGGCATGCTTTCCCAATGACTTGAAGTACAGCATCGCTAGCTATATTGCGAAGAGTCAAACTTAACAAATTTTTCATGTTCAATAGAGCAGATCTTAACAACTTGCAATCTAATCTCAGTAAGGCAGAACGAGCCAGTTCTAGAGATTCTAGTCCAATTCCTTCAGAAGCTAATAACTTTAGGAGCGACGTTTGATGGCTGCATCCGTAGTAACAACAAAGAATCACCCTTAACTGCTTTATATCATGACCAAGAAGCAGTGCTAGTAAATACAGTGGAGCAGGACCAGAAATGAGAGTTGAACCATCCGATGAGGGACCGTACAGCATTCTCGAAGTTTCTTCGATAACTTGAGAGCGCAGACGTGCGGGTAAGGCATTGATATAATATGGCCTGATAGTCTGTTTTGCGAAAGCGAGCACCTGTGCTGCCGATGATTCTTGAGAAAGCACTTGCAACCGGCGGCACGTCCCGTCGAGTTGTTGGCACACTTGTCCCAAACTAAGTCCCTCTAGGGAATTAGGCTGACGGTGGCCAGGCATCTTCTCTTGTTCATTCACTGAAAATATAATAAATCAATGTTTCAAATGTCATACACTCTCTCACTCTCTTTGACATTATCACACAGATATACGGGACGTATATGACAGTAACGTGTAGATATTAATACACAATTACATAAAGCAACATTCAAAAATCACTTATACGTAAAACATATTGTAAGCAAATAATACGATAAATTATGAATATCTAAAAATGCGGCTCAAACCGCGGGAAATCGAGACTTTGAGGTTAACCGCAATAGACCGTCAGAGTGTCACATACTTTCGTACCTTGTTTTACGGCAGATCAAGAAAAAGTATATGACGAAATCGTATCATCGAAAAGTATGATTCGAGATTTCGATCTTATTCATTAATTAAGGAAGTCATTAAAATCTGACCGAGAAATTGACGAAAATATTTCGAGTCTGTACAAAAAAAATGGAATCGATCGAATCATCGGACTACTCTACTCTCCTCTACCTTATTCATAGCAGTCGATTTTTGTTCGAGTCGTCTCTTTTCTCAGATCCGTTGAGCACCAGAATTCTGATTGTGCATTGTGACGAAAATATCTCCGATTACATTTCAAGAATTATTTCTCGAGAGGGATGAAAAAAAGGAGGGTGAATAGAATATAGCTGCATATACATGCGCAGTTTTGTAGAACGTTGTACAATTTTAGGATAAAGTCAAGAGAGAGATAGATAGTTTAGTTGAATTTAAAGAGGAACGTACACATCGATGTCGTCTTGTTAGGTTCTTTTCTTTTTTATATTAATTTTAATTTATCTTATATATAAATTTATATATATATATTCTTTTCTTTTTCTACTTTAATTTATTGAATTAATTGAAAGGAAAAACACGCGATACGAGAATCGATTGATAACGCGCAATATTTTAAATATCCACAGTGTTTACCAAGGAATGGTTACATCGATTTACATCCAGAAATATAAATAATCCGATTGACATTATCTCCTAGTTTTTTTATTTTTTCTTTCTTTTATTTTCCTTTTTTTACTCTTTGTTTTCTACCACAAAACTTTACATATTCAGTTGCATGTAAATAAGGCGAGGGTAAATAAATATAGTGTCGTAGTATATTATCGTGAAATTAAACGAAAGCTAAAAGATTCGATTATACCGTACGATCGTTATTAAATATTTTTCGTCAATTCGTTCATTCTCCTTTATGTATTATTCAAGATCGAATAATCATAGTTATTACATTGTCAACTTTTGTTGCGATCAAAAAAAAAAAGATATAACAGGAAGTAATTTATTGTATGGCACATGTAAGAATGTGTTGAAATTTTCGTTGAAAAGCTAATAAATGCGCGAGAGGACCTTGAACAGTAGATATAACAAACGTTCTGAATACACGCGCGCACCTCTCTCTCTCTTTCTTTCTCTCAGTATGCAGTGCAAAACTTAAAAGTATCACTGATGGACTCTTTTAATGTTATGTATATTATCCATTGGTCGTGTGTATTTATCATGTGTAATACATTTTGCTGTGTCCCGGTTAATATCTGTTATTATTGATAACTAAAAAAACACAACACGTGAACATACACACACACACACACACACACACGTACGTACGTACGTACGTACGTTTCTCGACACATACATGCATACGCGTGCTTGTGGTTGAACGTTTTTAGACGTTATTTGTTTTTTATTTGTTGTCAAGAATAGAAATTTATTTTCGTCAAATAAATTTCGATCATCGTCACGATTCTTTCGTCGTGACCGTAGGAACCAGAAGAAGAACTTGAGATATCTCTGAGAAACGATTAAAATTCTATTCGACGCTCGTCCACGTGCTCGTCCTTTTAAATATTTGTTTATATCACGAAATGAGGAAGTTCATGATCGGCAGATCGAAGATTTGCGTTCGTCGTTTTCATCGTACCGAAGGATATACATATAAGCGAGGGCTTGCCTCACCTCACGTGAATTTTACTTTAAAGAAAGTTACGCACGCACTCACTCACTCACGCATACTCGCTCGCGTTTCAACGCATCACGATGTAATACATCGATTTTCAAAATCAACGACGATAGTCTTGATATACCTTGACATTTAGATGTAAGACGAACGCGAATAGACGCCGCTTATTTACGGCATTTCGTGCCTACGGAGGCAATAATCTATCGATTTTTGTCGTTTCTTTTTAATTTCTTTTTCTTCCCCTCTCCTTCTCTCTTTTTCTTCTTTTCCTTTTTTCTTTTATTTCGTTTCAAATAAAACGGATTTCTCATCAATCGAGATATTCCTGTTTTCCAAAATAGCGAACGAATTTTTATTATCATATTATTTACGCTATTGGCAAGGTGAACAAGTTTCTTACTTATCTGTTTTAATTTAACATTATTTTTTTTCTCAATAACATTCAGATTCCAATCGTCTTTAGCGAAATAAACGACACGCGTTTTATTTGAATAAATATTTTCTTCCTTTTTTATCTTAATCTTATATAATGTAATCTTTAATACATAACATTATCTAATCTGCTTTGAACTCTCAAACTTGTAACACTTTACGTTTTATAGATATACAGGATGTACATATATACGTAGAATGATACTGTATGTTGATGATTTTAGTATACAAAATAGATATAAAAAAAGGATTTGTTTGACTTTATTTTCATATACATATTTATTTGTATATTATAATAAATATATAATTATCTGTCGAATAATATTACCAATGAATACGAACAATAATCGATACTTTAGAAAAGTTCCTGAAAAGATCAATGAATTGTTTTCAGTTTTGTGACTTTCACAATTCTAATGTATTCTCTACATGGATAGGAATCAATAAAATATATAAAAATTATTCAAACGATTTGAGAATTTAATAGATAAATATTTATTATTATTATTATTATTATTATTATTGTTGTTGTTATTATTATTATTATTATTATTATTATTATTATTATTATTATTATTATTATTATTATTATTATTATTATTATTATTATTATTATTATTATTATTATTATTATTATTATTATTATTATTATTATTATTATTATTATTATTATTATTATTATTATTATTATTATTATTATTATTATTATTATTATTATTATTATTATTATTATTATTATTTTGATAACTCCCGAGTTCACGTATTACATATATACCTTGTATATGTGTTATTTCCTATACTAAGAAATGTCCGAAATTTTGTTCGAAAAATTTGACTATATTTAAAAAGAAATTCTTACTCTTTTGTATGGTTTAATCGATTTGATAAATGTCGCTATGTTTTTTGTATTGGGGAAACATATATATATATATTTTTTTTTTTTCTTCTTTTTCTCCACAAACGATCAAATTAATGTAAATATCGATAACATTGTTACACGCCCGGCGAAAAGACACGTCCGAGTTGTAACTTCGTATGATCGCGACTGATGCCGATACTACATGATAGAAAATGCAATCGGTTTATGGAACGAAGAGACACGATGGTGCGTAACGCGGCGTCATGGAACCGGTTTCTCACGACTGGCCGATTATTAAAAAGTACAAACTTCATTTTTCCTTCGGTTTGAAATTCTCAGACAACCAACGGTTACTCTTTTAACTATACGAGCCGATAAAATCGGTGAAATGAATTCAGGTGACACGTGCTCGAAACTCGTTTTACGTTTACTTTAAAGAAGGAAAGAAAGATTAAAAAAAAATTTTTTTTTTATATTCCCGCGCTACAGAATCGAAGTTGATCAATCGTATGACGTGGTCGATTTTATATTTGCTAATTCAAATAAATTCTTTTCTTTCCTGTTTCATCTCAATTTCTTTTTCTCTTTTTCTTTTTTTTTATGACGAAGCGAACGATTACTGGCTATAATTAATTTCTATGAATCATTTTTGTAATCCTAAATTTTTGAAATTTTCGAGCAAGTAAGACGATCATTAGTCGTTTTTTCCTGTTTTACCTACATTTTTTTTTCTTTTTTTTATTTCTTTAAAAGAACTGGACTTTAATGTATTTTTTATGAATTATTTATTTAATTCTCCGAATTTTTTAAATTTCAACTGTGTAAATAATTTTATATGATCAATTAGTCATTCGAATCAATCATCTCTTTTTCCTGTTCACTTAAAATTGTTTTTATTTTTTAAACAAACGAATGATTATTAATTATAATATATTTTGTAAATTATTTATTTAATCTTAAATGAATACAAGTTTTGATCAAATATAATGATGATCATGTTATGTGATCATCTTATTTATTAATTTTAATTAATTAATTAATATATATTATTTATTTAATTAATTATTAAGCCATTCGAATTAATCTATTTTTCCTTTCTACTTAAATTTGTTCATATAAAGAAGCGTACAATCTCACCGATTATAATATATTTTGATGAATAATTTCTTCTCCTTTTTTTTTTAATCTTGATTTTAACAAATTTTCGAATAAGTAAAAGATCATGTTGAAAATAAGATCATGTTATGCGACCAATTAAATCGTTCGAACAGATTCAATTTAATACTTATTTATAAAAAATGAGTGTTTGTCAACTATAATAAATTTTTATGAATCCATTCATTTGATCCGTGATTTTTTAAAATTCTCGTACCAGTCGAACGCGTTGAGTTCGAATTTATAATCGATGTTTCTTCATCATTTCATCTTTCTCATCTCCTTTTATTTTATTTTTATCTTTTTTAGAAATTCAAAAACTAGGAACGTAAAATTTATCATTCTCTTCAATCGTAATATTATTATGTGTGTCTGTGTACAACGATGAAGATCGAGGAAAAATCACGATCATTATTAAGTCAGAAGACATTCGCATCGATATCGCGCAGCGTCATTTCTCTCTCTCTCTCTCTCTCTCTCTCTCTCTCTCTCGAGAGAGAGAGAGAGAGAGAGAGAGAGAGATGATTCGCTCTTATGCGTACACACGTTCGATTTCAAAGCGCAAAAGACCTTTTTTTGCGGGAAAACTATCGACTCGCGTCATACGACGTAACATGAGGCGGTAATCCCGTTGGATTATTACTACAAATGGAGGAATTAGACGATGATATAGTGCGTAATCAATGTAAAACTTAAATAATGAATTCGTCGGATCGTGATTCAAAGAGGATGCGTATGGGATTTTTATTGATTGATCGACGACGCATAATAGAAACGAATAAATCCCCCTTGTGATTTATAATGTATTCGTTTTCGAAGGTTAACTCGATCACCCTTCCCTTTTCCTTTTTTCCATCTTTTTCATATCCGTTTTTCTGACGTATAAATAAAAAGAGAAAAGAAGAAATGATAAGTAGTAATAATAATAATAATAATAATAATAATAATAATAATAATAATAAACAGCAAAGTATGTTAACGACACGTCAATCTGCTACCGCTGATTAAGAGGAAACAATCGTTTTGATTATTACCGGGGAAAAAAACTTGCTGCATTTAAAAAGATCTTGATCACGACGTAAATACACGTGTTGTCCGATACGTTTAATCCACGTGCTTTGATAATCCATTTTTCTATTTTTAACAAACCAATGGATTCATCTATCGACACTTCAAATAAGATGTTTTGTACTAAACGCTGCTTAGCTCTCATTCGTTTCAATATCGATCGAGCGATATTTAGATATAAGAAGGGGTAATCGAACGAAAGTGGATGTCATTGAATACAATAATTCTAATCTGGACGATCGATAGGAGAGAAAGAACGAAAGAGAGAAAAAAAAGAAGAAACAACTTAACTGACCCAACGATTATCGTTATTGGTTGATTTATTTTATTTACTTTGTTTACGACTTTGTTACGAATTATTGTCATTATTATCTGTCTATATAACCTTATCTAATTGAAAAACAAGGGTCACGATGAATAAAGATATAAACTAAAGATGTTTCTAACAAATTAAAGGTTAATTTATCGAAGAAACAAGATATTGAGAACGATAAAGTTCGAACATTCTCGCTTCGATATATACGATTAATAACATCGTTGATCTCTAAGATCCCTTCGATCAAGAATCTTACATTGTTCTGTCAACGAAGCAACACCGTGCGCGTTGCTTGATATTTCCTTTGATTACATTTATCACTGAGATAACGAGAAATGCGATGCACGGATGAGCATGAGCAAGTATAGTAACATTAATTTTGAGATAATGACCACGTAGTATAGTCGAGTTCACTATAAAAAATAATTACAACATATAGAATGTAATCAGCAAAAAATTTTCAATATTTTACTTAACTGTATCTACTTCGTGAATTTTCACGAAAAAAGAAGAAACAAAAAAATAGAAGAAGAAAAAAATATATCCACGTCATTTTTGAACGTACGATTTATAAAAAAAAAAACGCACGCAGTACGTACTTCGAAATAAGGACAATGGGCTTTTAAAAGGTTCCTTAAAAATAAAATTAAAAAAGAAAATATAATAACAACAACAACAACAACAACAACAACAATAATAATAATAATAATAATAATAATAATAATAATAATGATAATAATAAAATTAGAACCGCGCCAAATCTCGGCGGCATCGATCTCGATCTTCTTCCGAAGTTAGAAATCCGGGCGCACAACCACGTGACTGATTCGAAATCCCGAACGGGTACGCTGCACCCGTGCATACGTAAGTTACATAAAGACAAACATCGAATCGACGTCGCGAGTCTAACTTTCACTGGACCATTTTCTTTACCCCGCTATTCTTTCTATCTTTTTTCTCTCTCTCTCTCTCTCTATCTTTCTTTTCTTGACTTTTTTTATTTTATTTATTTATTTATTCATTCACCATTCATTCATTCATTCATTACATTTTATTTCATTTCATTCAAGCTTTTATCAAACAGTTGTTCGTATTTCGACGTTACTTTCTAGTTGGGATATCGAGGTCGGTGGCTTTGAAACGCGACTCCTCTGTTTTTTCTTTCTTTTTTTTCTCTACCTTCGATCTTCGAAGCTTTTAATTCATTTATAGTAAAAAGAATCGGATTATAAAAATTGACGAAGAGAAAAAAAGAAAAGAAAAGAGGGTAACCTTAACGTATACTTATCTTCAAAATAGTGTAAAGTGAAGCTAAAAGAAAAAGAAAGAAAGAAAGAAAGAAAGAAAGAAAGAAAGAAAGAGAGAGAGAGAGAGAGAGAGTGAGAGAGAGAGGGAGAGAGAGTCAAACGAACGAAGAAACAAACGAATGAACAAAATAGCCTACCTGAAACAAGCAAGTCCCCTACGGGTGTCTCCTGAGCGGCAGCTCGTGCTAGACTGCCGTACCATCGAAATTGCGTGCGTCTCGTGTGTGTTGCTCTTCGGCTTGCGACCTCGTCGTCATAGTTGCCGCCATCGCCGCTACCGTCGCGCCACCGCCAGCGCAATCGATGTCATCTTCGTCACCCTTGTCAACGATGAGAATCTAAAGCTCCCGTCGAACGTTTACTACTTCTGTATGTAAGTTTTCCAATCGTTGAAGGACATCGATGAGTACGCAACGACATAATTTATTTATTTATTTATTTATTTAACGATACGACGCACTACGATTATTGGACACGTTAACAATTGAAGTCCAAGTCACTCGACGAAAATTGAATTTACCGGGATGGCGTCTCTCTCTCTCTCTCTCTCTCTCTCTCTCTCTCCCCCTCTTTCTCTTACTCTTTTATCGGTTTATCGAATTTTTGACGCGACAGAACAACTTGACAGTAGATAATAAGATGAAGGTGTAAGAGGTAATTAACAATAAAAAGATAAATAAAATTGAGTCGAAATAGTTTGAGTCATAACATAGGAATCCACTTCGACGTTGCTGTAATGGAAATTTGAAAATATCTTTTGGTTCGCGTCATTTCGATGGGAACTATTGACATACGTTTTACTTATTTATTTAATATATTTGCGACTTGATTTTATTTTACCATTCGAACGAACCAATAAATTTGATGTATCGAAATATCATGTATCCATGAATAACACTCGATAGTGTTCCTTTTTTTTATTTTACTGTTTGTGATTTATGTTGAACTTACTATAGAATTAAAATACACTTGATAAACCTTCAAAAGATAATATCGTACTTTTCTATAGATATTTGTCGATAATCATTTCTTTATCGTTTCGTTTCATTGCTATTGATAACGATCGAAAATTATTTCTTCCCCCCCCCCCCTATTGAAATATTAAAATCGAATAAAATTAACCTCCCAATTCAAATATAATTTTTTAATACTGCTTATCGATGTTCTACTTTCAGATAATAAATTAGACGTATATAAAGAGATAATATAATAAATTGCACGATATAATCGTGGCTCAGGAATAACAATCATTAACTTTTACAATGTCCATTATTCGCTTAATCATCATCCTTGACCTCGATGCGTTATGCGTTCAAACGAAATGAGATCAAAGTCGTCGTTAACGAAAGCCCTAAGGGAAAAAGAGGAACGAACGACTTTACGTCGTTATCGAGTAACGATACTCAGACGATCTCGATTTGCTTCTATAAATGTTCGCCAAATGCGCGAGATAAAAATAGGGAATGCTCTTCTCTACGACCTCGAGAACGTGCAAATCAACCCAAACGATGCGCGGAACAGTCAGGGTTAAAGGCGAATTTTCTTGACTTTATTTTCAAGAATTATTCTAATATCTTTAATTTCTTCATCTCTCTCTCTCTCTCTCTCTCTCTCTCTCTCTCTCTATCTATCTATCTCTATCACTTTTTCTCTTTTATTATTATTCCCTACTTAGATAGTCAAGTAAATAGATAAACATGGTATCGACTATGATATAAATAATATGAAAATCGAACTATAAATTACTTGCTCGAGAAAAGAAAAGAAGAGAAAGAGAGAGTGAGATGCTCATAGGACCT
>OU426998.1:7951448-8029317 GCA_911387935.1 Dolichovespula saxonica | reverse complement strand
AAAAAAAAGAGGATACTTAAGTCAGTAATAATGAAATGAAATAGACGATTGTTATCATATATTCGTATTTGGAATATCCCTAAAAAAAAAGTCCCACAATCGTACAAAATAATATGGTATTGTCCTTGATTATTTTTAATGGCCGGATCGTTTCCACTTTTATTTCCGTATTCCTTCAACGCCCGAAGCAACAACTCCTTCCGATGTGTGTGTGTGTGTGTGTGTGTGTGTGTGTGTGTGTGTGTGTGTGTGTGTGTGTGTGTGTGTGTGTGTGTGTGTGTGTGTGTGTGTGTGTGTGTGTGTGTGTGTGTGTTTCAGGTAGATCAATCTTGAGAAAGTCCTTCAGACCCAAACAAGTCCTTGGTCAATGCCTTTGATAAACGTCGTCTCCCTTTTATGATTGGTATATCTGTGAAACCGAGAATATCTTTATATTCCTCTCTCTCCCTTTTTCGCCCTCTCTCTTTCACCCTCTCATTGCCTTTCTCTCTCTCTCTCTCTCTCTCACTCTCTCTCTCTCTCTCTCTCTCTCTCTCTCTCTCTCTCTCTCTCTCTCTCTCTCTCTCTCTCTCTCTCTCTCTCTCTCTCTACCTTGACGTTTCATCGCCTACCTCGTGTCTAGGCGAATTAATTAGTTCCGCGTGGCTTTACTTAAGGACAAATTCCACCTAAACGTCAACGAGCAAATTTTTATGTCGTCGGAACGACATGAACTGGACGTCGTAAAAACTTTGTTTTCTAAAACATGATAAAGAACGAACCTTTCGTATTTTATATTCTATGTTCGTTCTATCTATCTATAAACAAGTACACACACACATACACAGAGAGAGAGAGAGAGAGAGAGAGAGAGATACATATGTGTGTATTATATGCACGTAAGAGTTGTGTAAACGTTATTATCGTATTTTCAATAAATTCAATAGGAACAATGGAAATTATTAACAACTTATAGAACCTCCATTGCTTATAAAAAGATTCTCTTTTCTGATTCAATTATGCGTCCCCGTGACGCAAATTGATTATACCGCCATGGAACGAAGGTCCTGTATCGTTAAATGAAAAGTCAATGGGCTCGGCGTGTCGACGGTCACGTAGTCTTTCGTATCACGAGAAATTACTCACGTCGTTTTATACGATCCTGTTCTTTTTTTTCTTCCTATTTTCTCAGTTTTTCTTCTTCTCTCATTTACTAATTTATTTATTTATGTATTTATCTATTTGTTTATTTATTTATTTTTTTTTTAATTTTTTTATCTCTTCTAGTCCTTTTCCATTTTTTCTTTTTTCCATTTCACAAATTTCTAAGTTCCGGTAATTTACGAGGATTCGTGACTTCATTATTATTACGTTATTGTTATTCCTAAATATAATTTCTTTATACGTAAGAATATATTGCATTATCCTATTTAATAAATAATTTAATATTCTTTATACGTTAGATATTCGTTTTAATCGTAACTACTAAATCGTAATATATCGTTTTAATTGTAACTACTACATTAACGATTAAATTGTTCTAATAGTTTTCTCGTACAGATGTACATAATGTATTATACAACGTTTATGATAGTAATTTAAGAATCAACAAATAAGAATCAGAAATTTCTTTTTTATACGAAGAAAAAGAAGAATAATGATAAATACCAAATTAAAATCGGGTATTAATTTTGATTTATATCAATTTGACATAATTTATTATGTACGTTATCTAAATCACTTAAACGATTCCTACATAAAATTATTATTATTTATCAGATTTAGGTTATCTCATATGAATGCACGATGTACCTTCATTACAGTTAACTATGTCTACGTGTAATTTGTACGTTCGATTATAAAATTATAAATTCAAATAATATTATATACCGTTCGATTGAACAGTACGTGTAACTATAGTATATATAAGTATCGAGTAATTCTAGATAATTCGATATAATACAAATGAAACATATTTTTTCCTTTTATTGTTCTTTTTTTATTTTCAAATTAAAAATATATCTCTCGTGTGAATGAGTTATTACGAAAAAAAATTATTTCTTAAAATTTCGTATCTTCGTTTTCAGAGTATATAAAAAGAATTCGTCGGACTTTTTTTTCATCAAAATATGTTCTAATTATTTTTAGTTAAATATATATATATATATATGTATATAAATATCAATTAAAATAATTTTTTTAATATAAATATTTAAAAAAAAAGTAGTGATACTGTATATTATACAATGTCACTTCCCAAATTACGGGAATAGAAAAATTGCCCCCAGAGAGATTTGAACTCTCGACCCCTGGTTTACAAGACCAGTGCTCTAACCCCTGAGCTATGGAGGCTTGTGTTAGTACCTTCCTTACATTCCTTCTTCAACGTACTTCATATACAAATATAAGATATTTCTTTATTTTATATATTATAATGATCAATTAACATAGTTTATTTTAAAAATATATGATATACAATATAATTTTATATGGAATTTTAATAAATACGGATGTCACTGTGATTAGTGGTTTATAATTTCAAACGTGAATGCATAAATAGAAAATATATAAAAAGACTTGTTCTTTAAGATTTATTTTATAATGTTTATTCAAAAAATAATGAATACTTGTTAAAAAATAATATATGTATATTTTAATTTTGTGTGTTTGTGTGTACACACAAAATTAATAAATAAATTAATAAGCAAATTAATAAATATGCACACATAACGCAAATTAATAAATATGCACACATATATTAATAAATATAATTAATATATCAAATAAAAATATATAATATATATAAATATAAAATAATAAATATTAATATTTACTTCTTTACTGTATTATTCGATCTTATAATTTATTATCTTACTCTAATATTTAATTTCTTTTAATTAAATAAAATCTTTTTATATAAATTATCGATAATGTTATTTAACACTTACACCATAAAAGTTTTAATTATTCAAAGCTATTAGCAATCCGTCAGCGTGAACACGTTATTCCTACGAAAACTAACCGCAAGGTCGACCAAGACGCCAGTATACTTGAATGCAAGACGAATATTAAAAACTTACGTGATGGAAAATACTTCCATATTTTCTTCAACTTATTCACGATCAATTTTTTTGTCGTTATTTATTTTCGACATTTAATTCTATTGTGTGTGTGTGTGTGTGTACATAAAATATACTTTTATTTTTCAGGTGCCCATGAATGAAACAGATTTTAATATATTGTGGATGGGAAATCACCCAAAGCCGGATATTCTTCGTAACTTGCAATCTTATCAAAAAGTTAATCACTTTCCAAGGTAAAAATTAATCATAATAATACATTAAAATTATTTATACAATTTATACGTAACAAATTTATGAGTATATTAATATATTTGCAGATCGTACGAGATCACACGGAAAGATCGATTGTATAAGAACATTGAGGCAATGCAAAGAAGTAAAGGCTTGCGAAACTTGGATTTCATTCCACAAACCTTCCTTTTACCCAGTGAATCGAGAGAATTACTTACCGCGCATTTTAGGTACCGAGGACCTTGGATCGTCAAACCAAAAGCCAGTTCTCGTGGACGCGGAATTTATATTGTTAATAGTGTGAGCATAATAATTTTTAGGTATGATTTTATGTAGAGATAGGCGTAAAAGATAGGAGTTTCTGTATAGCTATTGTTTATCTTCGATTTTGGGTGATTAAACTATTATTCCTTTTTTATTATAATACGCACACGCGCGCGCGAGCCCACACACACACACACACACGATTACAATTTTTTATCTAATAATCATTCATAATTCTTTAATATTTGTATTACAGCCTGAGAAAATCCTTACCGATGAATCTGTGATAGTTGCACAGTATATAAATAATCCATTGTTAGTGGATGGGCACAAATGCGATTTACGTCTCTATGTTGCTGTAACAAATTATGACCCATTATTGATATATCTATATGAAGAAGGATTAGTGAGGTTTGCCACTGTTAAATATGATGGTGGTAATCAATACGTTTGGAATCCTTGTATGCACTTATGTAACTACAGCATCAATAAATTCCATGTAGATTATGTTAAGTAAGTTACATTCTTCTCTATCCTCTAGTTTACTTTATATTTGACATATATATATGTGCATGAAATTCAATGTGTTAATTAAACCTCATTTCATAAACTATGTATTTCTTCTTGTAAATATAGAAGTGAAGATCCAGATGCAGAAGATGTAGGTCATAAATGGACATTATCCGCATTATTAAGACATTTACGTTCTATTGGTCAAGATACTGAACAACTAATGCAACGTATCGAAGATATTATAATTAAATCAATTTTAGCTACTGCATCTGGAATTGTTAGCGGTGTTAAACAATTCGTCAAACATCCGGAAACATGTTTTGGTAATAATAATTACGATTTATATATAATAATTGTATCATTACAATATTTTTATATCCCTATGACATTTCCAACTCCGCACGATATATATATGTATATATATTATATATATATGTATAGTTAGTTTGTTTTTGTATTTTTGCTTGATGTGTAAATAGCTTATTTATCCAAAATCCATGATTGAAATCCTTTTTGCATCATAGAATTGTTTGGTTTTGACATCCTGATTGATGATACTTTGAAACCTTGGTTACTGGAAGTAAATCTGACACCATCATTGGGATGTGATTCTCCACTGGATGTCAGATTAAAATCAGCATTAATAGCTGATTTACTTACTCTTGTTGGTATTCCTGCTGTTGATCCAATATTACGACCTCAAAGTATGCACCTAAATCGTTCTTTGGCTAATCCTACTAAAAGAATGGCTGGTGTAAGTGTACAAAGTAAAACGTAGTAAAAAAGTTTTTTATTATCCTCTTTTCTACATGTACATTCACTTCTTTTAATTTTATGCAGTATCGAAGAGTGCAATCCGCGGAAACATTAGCTCATAAAAAAAAAAGTGTTGGGAAAAGTAATATAATAAAAGGAGGACTAAGTTCTGAACAGCAACGAATCGTAGCATCCGCGAAAGCACAATTTGAAAGAAGGGGAGGATTTGTTCGCATATTTCCTAGTCCAAGGTCATGGGAAATGTATTCACAATATTTAGGTATTTTTGTTATATTATATATATTTGCATGCACACACAGTTAATGAATAGTTAAGTAAATATATACAAATTTTTTGTCTATTTACAGACACATCAACTGGTATACCAATAGTTTCTGATCCATTAGGGCCTGGAAGAATTCCACAGTCAATCACCACAAACCACAATTTAATGTTGCATGAACAATTGTTTCCTGCAGCTAATCGAAATACTGGTTTTGTTATCCCAGAAGTTACATTGGACAGATTATCTAGGTAAGTTTTTACTTATACATTATTAAATATTTAAATATCGTTTAAATAAAATCCAACATTTTCTTTTTAGATATGAAAGGTATGAAAGAGCTCTAGTAAAAGGTCATAAACAAAGTTTAGATCGTGGAGATAGTAAAGAAAATATGGATGTAGATACTCATAAATATAAAAATTTAGTTATGAAATCAATGCAAGAAGGAAATACATTAAGGTTTGTATAATATTTTATAACGAAAAAAAAATATTTTCACATGCCTTGAACTGTCATACAAATGAAAGCAATTTTCTATTAATTATTTTTAATAATTATTTACTTGTTTTAATAATTATTTACTTGATACGTTGTATACTTTTTAGTCCTGGTGAAGCAAGGAAAGCTTTTGGTTTATATTTAGGACACATACTCCGTAAAATATCACAATCAAATGCAGATCCAGCATGCTGTGATCTTGTTATGAAATTTCTTCAACAGTCCTCGTCTAACTTAAGAACTCCGTTTTTATTTACAGTAAGTAGAAATTCTTATTTTCTGAATTATTACTATCGAATATATTTTCTATAATGTAAATAATGACAATACAAGTATTAAAAATATCATTCTTATATTAATAGTTACCAAGCAGTAAGCTGAGTGACAAAGATCGTGCAGCTATAACTGCTAAACAATTATCAGATTTCTTACACTTGTATAATAGAGAAACAGAACTTTATGCAGATACAGTTGATCGTCCATGTACTGTACCCAATAGACTTTTCCAAAAGTTCCTGGCTGCAGCAGGGTAATTATTTATTTATATTAAAAAAATTGATCATTAATAAAGATATTATATCATACAAGTTTTATATTTATAATGCAGCGAAGAAGACCTCGATGACGTATTAATCTTGCAAACCCAATTGTACAAGTGTGCACATAGTTTTTTGGGTAGAAGTGGTTTTGCTGGAAGTTTACGTGGACCTAATCTTTTATGTTCATTACCACATATAACTTCCCGAGTGTATTCAAATGCTGCTACAACCGAACAATGCAAATGCACACAATCCTCTACAAGGACTACAAAAGCTCCAAGAACATAGAGTATAATAATTTTATTTATAAATTACCAGTTCTTTATTATTAACATTAAGATTATAGAATATTCTGGTTTAAGCGGACAATCATTCATTAGGATATGAGTGATCATTGTCTCTCTTTTACTAGCGTGAAGAATGTAATTATGAAAATGAATATTTTGGATACGCTTAAAAAGCGCTTTAACAGTTCTACAAAATAGAAAAGTTTATCAATAGCATAAGTCTAACGATTTTTAACAATCTTGCTCGAAATTTAGTCATTTTATTGACTGTCCAAACATGTTAAATTTTGGACAAAATTTAAACAGCATTATACAAGCTAGTCTTGAAAGATATATTTATTAATTGACATTGATCATACAATGAAATGTGAAGAAGCACAATGAAAAAACGCAATTAGATACAATTATACAAATGGCCAAAGATATATAAAAATTTGGAAAAAAGAATAAGCGGTAATTTGTGTGAAAATAATATATTACTTTTATTAAATCAATGATTAAATCTCTAAAGCAGATCTACTTTCATTATATTATGACAAACTTTATCAATCAGTTATGGTAAAGTATCATAAAATAGTTTTTTTTTTTTTTTCATAGATATTACAAACAATATTACTACTTACTTTCTTAGCACAAATAATAGACATATTATCAATAATTTATATTATAATTACTACACAATTACAGTAATATATGACTCTTATTTATTTATCCTCATGAGTATAGAAACTTGTCTTAATAATTATATAAAAATAATTTATACTACTCATGAGTGATAAAGTATATTTCCATTTATATTCAAAATGTTCCTATGCTTACTATATGTTTCTGTAATTGATTTTAAAAATAATATTTGTTGACATCTATGTTTCTACATCTAGTCACAGTAAAAAGAAATGTTTATTATTATCAAAGGAGACTAATTCCATAGTACACGGCAACATTTATTTATTTATTTATTTATTACATTTAGAAATAACTATAGTTAAACATCATAGTAAATATGTTAATATATCATGAAAGAAAAGCAAATAATAATATATTGTAAAAGCTATTGCAAGCTATTATCAGGAATTAGTTGAACATAATTTGTTCTCCCTCTTTTTTTTTTTTTTTTATTAAAAATTTAGTGTGCAATATATATATATGTATGTGTGTGTGTATATATATATATATATATATATATATATATATATATATATATATATATACGTAAAAAAAGTGAATGTCTTGATGCATGAACAAGGCTATAATATATGTACTAATAAGATATCAATTTGCATAAGATACTTTACATTTATATACTGCTTTTTTCAATGCTATGAGCAAATTTATGTATTAAAAGATAAATTGTACAGCCATTAATCAAAATGGATTACAATGATGATGTAGTTCGGCTTATTGTATGTAGAGCAATATTTCCATCCACGTAATTCCGTCGATATTTTGAGAATTTACTGCTTTCTCTTCCAGATGAAATATTTTTTCACCCAATGCTTGCTAAATATATTCTATTTACTTGATATTATTAAGGTATAAACGATGTGCTAAACGTTATTCACATAAAATAACCATTTGAATTTGCTTACTGTGATATAGGTACATTTTATGTATCATAAACAAATTTGGCACCCGTAGCATAATTTAAATAATTTGGTTACTATGCACAGTACATAATGATACTGAAAAATTTTCAAATTAATAGAATTTAGAATAAAAATGTAGGATCACTCTTTATAAGATGCAAAGATCATGTGTACTGTTGCTGCCTAATACAAAAAAAGAACTAAAACATTACTACAAAGAAAAAGAAAAATATAGGAATGGCGTAAATAGTTTACCTTATAAGCCTAATATTTTTAAAATATATAATATGGTATTACAACTTTATTTTACAACGAATAAGACAATTCAGTAGATACTTATAAGAAAATCAATTAACCAATGAATACCTTTGATTGCAACCAACGCAGTTATAATTGCAGGTAAAGTAAAGATATGGAAGTTTTTGCTTTATATAAAAATAAAAAAAAAACTAAGAATTTTAAGAAAATACTAATTCCATTTAATGCATAAACGATATATTTGTCTTGCTTGCACAGTGAAAAATAATCTAATTATTAAAGCATTTAAATCTATCTAAATGTCAGAGCATCAACATTAAAGAAATTAATATTTAACAATATAGTATTTAAATTTTACTTATTAACTCTGATATATCCACATCTTTATCAATAGCGATATAATACATCTTATAAAAGATATACATGCATATCGTTTGTATGTTATCTTCAACTTATAAAATAAAATTGTAAGATTAGTTTTTCAAATTTGTATTAAAAACAAAAATGTGGTATATATAGTATATTATTTTTTAAGAATAAGTTTTATGTACTGTATGTGTAATGCACAAAATTATGCTGTTCACTTTATCGATACAGAATCTTTTATTCGCGAAGTTATATTGTTTGACTGGTTACTATATTTTATGGAATAAGTATTTTGACAGTTATAAAAGAAATGATAAAAAATATCTACTCCAAAGTTTGGAGTTCAAACTGCCTTTCCTGTTAAAATTATACAGGCTTAGTAAATATGTATCATCAATGAAGTTTACTATTAATTAATAAACTATATAGTGATCTTTTTAATTTTATTCTTACCAATAGTTTATAATAAAACTAATATCTTTGTACTTAATTTTTAAATGTTATTCTATGCTTAGTAAGATATACACCTGAGTGTTCCAAAATGACTTTTGTTAAATTATATTATCATACATGAATTTATAATTATGATTTCATTGGATTCTTATAATAATTGAAGTTACATTGATTATCTTTTATGCATATTATGTTATTTTTATTTTTCATTATATTAATATGTTCATTGTGATTTCTTTTATTAAATATATGCAATAAGTCAATCACTTACTAAAATTTTACATGTCCGTTTAGTCAATTTTATGAATAAAATAAATTTTCCATAATATTATAATACATATGATTTGGAAACAAAAAGATGAAGCAATAGCAAAACCATATACAAATATTTAATCTAAAAATGTATATAGGTGCTGCAAATGCAACACTCCCTTCCTACCTGTGATCTGTAAGGTTTACTAGTCTCAGCTTATTGCATTTACTTACTGATAAAGCATATAATAATAATTAATAATAATAATAATATATGCTTTATATAATATTATAATAAACATAGTTGCATAAATTATTTTACTATTATTACCAATCAAGTAACATTATAGCATATGCTCAGATCCATAACAACTATATTAAAATATGTAAGTATCTTAATATAGTTAGAATGTGATATGAAAAGGAACATCGAAAATAATATCTTCGATATTAACATAGACTTTTTAGTTGTTATGAAACTGAAATTTTTCTAGAAGTTTTCTTCGATCTTAAAATGTACGGGATGCATTAAATAACATTTCGTGTTAAGTCATATTTTCGCATTATTAAATTGTCATTCAAATAGAAAGAAATCTCAATAAATAAAATGTAAAATATATATATGTTACATGTTATTATTTCCTGAATATTATTAGTGTAATACTCCTTATATCATTAGTTCACATTTTAAACAAAAAAGAAAAAGGAAAAGAAACGAAATAATATAATCCTAATTTTTAGCGCGATATTTATTAGGAAGATGGGTACTGAAGTACGCATGGGAATTGTGAACATCATTATTCCTTCCTTTATTTTTATCTTATAAGAAAAAGCTTATGCATTTAATTTTATTGAATTTAATTTAAAAAGAAACTCTGAGAGGTTTTATTTACATTTGGTGCGACCGACCTACCACGTCTCTGATACGACTTATTTATGTTGGGCGCGATCAACATTTCACGTTTCTGATACGATTTGCTGATGTTTGGCCCGGTTGACATACCACGTCTCTGATGACGACATTGTAAGTTAAGGTAAGGTAAGGGGTTAAGACAGCAATTTCAGACAATATTCAGAAAAGAACAAATTGGCTCTATAGTAGGTTATAGATATAGTTATAGATAGAAATTTCCCCCTCTACCGATCATCTACATTCTTCGACAGAAATTGCTCGACTGAGTCAATATTTAGTGTGCCAAAAATACGCATTTAATCGACGCCTTCAAAATACGAGTACTTTAATTATGCTTTAGTTATTAATAAATGCATGTTTAGATCTCTTTCTAAAATGTCATCAGTAATCAAGATTGATGGAAGTTTAGGAGAAGGGGTAAGTTTGTATTTCATTTAATGTTTTCTAAAACATTATGTATTAAAAGGAGCGTATATCATCAATATATTATACAGGGTGGACAAATTTTGAGAATAGCTCTGTCCTTGAGTGCACTTTATGGAATACCTATTGAGATTAATAATATAAGAGCAGGCCGAGCTAAACCTGGATTGGCAGGTAAAACTGGATTGGCGGCTCAACATTTAAAAGGTATATATACATATCCATTATAAGAAATTTTTATATATTTACTTGATAATATTATTACTTTATTAATTTAATAGGAGTGGAATTAGTGAGAGATATGTGTAATGCAAAAGTTTCTGGAGCCTATATAGGGTCAACACATTTAGAGTTCCATCCAAAATCATTACATGGACATGCAACTGAATTTGAAGCTGACATAAAGACAGCTGGCTGTATATGTTTATTGATACAAGTTGCATTACCATGCGCTCTGTTCCTACCACAAAAATCCGATATTGTATTAATTCTTAAAGGAGGCACAAATGTAAATGAGGGACCCCATGTAGAATATCTTACAGAAGTAATCAGACCCATATTGAATAAATTTGGAGCAGATTTTGATTTAGTTGTTTTAAAAAGGTATTCATTAGTTTTTATTCATTTATTTTATATAAAATTTCATATGTGCATAGTTTTAAATTAATTATGATTGGAGGGGTTATTATCCAAAAGGAGGAGGTATAGTGCATTTACGTATAACACCAATAAAAAACTTGAATGCAGTTGACATAACTAATCTTGGCATACCTCGTGGAATATCAGGCTGGGCTTATGTATCTAATAGAAGTGTAAATGTATGTTAAAATCAATTATAAGTATATTAACTATAATTAATATCAATTTCATGTTATAGGAAGCATATAAACTGGCTATTGAAGCTAAAACTACCTTAACGGATGAACTAAAAAAAAATAATATTCAAGTTCCTCCTATCAATATTGAATCTTACAAAGAAGACATACGAACAGCCGTTGAATATGGATCTGGTATTAAGTGAGTTTTAATATCTAAAAAGAAAACTTGTTATTCAAAGTTTCCATATTTTCTTTCATAATGAAATAAAAAAAAAAAAACTGGATTTTAATTTGAAAATATTAATAAATTATATTTATTTTATTTAAAACAACAGTATAGTTTGCTCAACAACAACAGGCTGTATATTTGGTGGTTCTGCTTCGGTTTTTCCGAAAAAAATTCCTGACATGAAAAGTCCAGGAGTAACTGCAGCTAATGATATTTTAAGACCATTTCTAAGTGGAGCATGTGTAGATGAACATACTCAAGATCAAGTAAGTTATTTATTATAATTCCATAACGAATTTATTATTCTTATTATCGTTAATCTTTCTTTCTTTAGATAATAATTTTTATGACATTGGCGAAAGGAATTTCAAGGATTAAAATAGGAAACAAGCTTACTCGTCATACTGAGACTGCCATAAAAATCGCTGAAATAATGTTAGCCAATCGTGGACTTCGTTTTCATTTATTAGAAGATGGAAGTGCAGGAGATTCACCTTCCTATATTTTGGAATGTGAAGGATGTGGATTGATCAATAATTTCACAGAATAACATTAAAAATATATTAGATACGACAGTAATCCATGTTAAATATTTAAAATAAATTTATAGTTAATTAGATTTTGCTTATTCTTATAAGAATTAAATAACTTAGTTACTTTTACTTTTATATGTCTTGAATATCTATATAAATCGACTATTATACACATTGTCCATTTATTTAATAAATGAAATTTTGCAAAATTAATTGGTAGTACTTAAGTATTAGTATCTTTGACGGATAGTATCTCTAATATACAAGAAATATATTATTATATTATTCCTGTTTTTGTCTAAAAAATGGTTCCATAGCTCGTAAAACTTCCTGTTCAAATATTTCACTAGAAAATCGACTAACAGATGCTCTAAAAAAATAACATTAAAATTAAATAGAAAATGCGATATAACAATTTATGAAAAAATGGTGTTCTAAAATGGTTAACTATGATACCTTGCAGCTAGTCTAATAGTCTTTTTATCTTCAGGATACATATTTATGATATGTGCTATTATTTTCGCATATTCTTCTGCTTCTTCTGCTAAAAAACCAGTTTGACTACCAGGCTGCGTTTCTATTATATCCGCTCTGAAATATTAAATTTTTAGTTAAAAAAAAAATTATTTCGAATAAATGAAATCTTTTTTTTCATATCATAAATTGTAAAATAAATATAATAATTTCAACACCTTGGTCCACCAGAATCATGAGCTATCATAATTAATCCAGCAGCCATGCATTCTACTACACTGATACCAAAATGTTCATTCCACATTGCATGCAGTCCTATTGATGCTTTTTGTAGTTCTGATACAAGTTCAGAATAAGGTATATTCAATTTAAATTCAACATTTTCATCTAAAGCAAAATGTTTCGATAAATCTTGCATGTCTTTTACACGTACTTCATCTCCTCCATCTCTACAAGATCCAATAAATACCAAACGTATCTAAAAAGATAGTTAAGAATTTATAATAAGTAATCATTGATTTGATTTTTATAAAACACATTCTAATTACCTTATCCCATACTTCCTCTTTAACTATCGATCTTAATTCATACATTGTTCTCAACATGAGAGGATGATTTTTTTCTGGCCTAAATTGTGCAATAGATACTATTCGAATTTGACTATCTTCTTTAGTATCATCAAAAAGTGGGAGAGATGTTAAATGTTGTACATCTGTTGGTGGATAGATTCTGTGAGTCCGCAAAGGACATTTCCAAATGGCATTAATATGTTCTTCTGTCCAGGAAGAATTCACCATTACAATCTCTGCTGTTCTACCAGCAAGTCCATATAACTGCATGAATAATTATCATATTATTATTTTAATAATGTAATATTAAATGTTTAATGATAAATGTATAATTATAGATTAGTAAAAATAAAAATATTTACCAATGCAAATAATCTATAATAAGCAATTTTTGCAGCTGATAAAAATGGATTTCTTGCGATTATACGACGATTATTATGTGATATTACACGTCTGTAAACATGTCTCAACATATCCGTTGAAATTGTAGGATAATGGGTGTAAGATCCAACTTTACAACCTCCTACATATCTAAACAGTGGATATGTAAAAGCATAACCCATTGTATCAATATAAATATCTAAAATAAAAATAAAAAGCATGTTACAAAGTTTAAACAAAAAATTTCTTATTACATTATAATTTACATTACATTATAATTTTACCTGGTACTAAATTATTTAATGCCTCAATACCCAACCATATAGATCCTAAACTTTGACCCAAAAGTGTAAAATAAGGATACATGTATGCTTCTACCCATTTACGTTTATGAAGATATATAAATTCAATATTCGATTGAATTTTTATATTAAATGATTTTTGTGATCTATTCAAAATCTGTTCAGGATGAGCATCCAAGTCTCCGGTATAAACAACTATATGTATATTTGGATATCTATAAAGATTAATAAAAAAGAATTTAAATAAATAAATATAAATTTACCTATATTATATTATATCACAGAATTTTTTAACATACTTAGATTGTATAGCTTTAATAGCTGCCCAGAGTACTCTTTCACCTCCTCCACCTGCATTACAATATGGATGGAAAAATGCAACGACAGTTCCCTTTTGTTTCCTATTTGTACGTTCTTTTGTATATATTCTTCTCCAATATATTAATAACATTGGTAATGTAAGTAAAAGAAACAAAAGTGTACAGACAATTATTATTAATGCCATATTCATTACTAATATTCAGGTATTCTGTAATAAACAAAATGTATTGAATATACTTTATTAGATAAGTGTCCTCTTAAGTTTAACATTACCACGTTTGCACATGACATGTGCATATTAATGCAAAAAACTTATCAAAAATATGCTTACAATAAAGAATAAATATTCATATTCTTTTGTTTCGGATGATCAATAAATATAATATAGTATTTCAAATGTTTACATGTAACATTTTATATGGCATCTTTAATCTCGTTTCAAATCTAACCTATAAATAAATAGTCAATGTAATTTTATCATTGTAACAAAATATATACAATTATTATAGAAGCTATTGTTAATAAAATATAAATTATTTAAACATAATTTTTATTATTTAAAAACATAATACTTTTGAATACGTTTCATGCGAAAATTTTGCATATAAAATTGACCTTAATAATTGTTCATAAATAAAGCTTATTAAATATTATAACATTTAAATGATAATGTCATAGCTTTAAACAAATTTAGGATGCTTTTTATAGTTAATTTATTTTTCTCGTGAATGAATTAAAAATATTATATATTATTATTTATTAAAAAAAAAACCATGAAACGTTACATGAAAAAAAGATCTCTCTCTTTATATGCAATTCGAAAAAAAAAACTTTATCTTGCAATTAGAAACAAATCTATAAAACCTTGTCCCCACTGAAGCAACACAATGAAGAACTTTTTGTTGATGTTCCAAGTATTTAAAAAATGTCGCCGATTGTTACCGAAGGTTAATTTATGTTCCTATTGTCAGCAACAAATGTCGCTGCTTATCTGTTTCCATTTGGACCGGTAAAGATAAAAAAATATATAAGAAACGCACGGCCAACACGTGACAACAGAAACAAATGTTCCCCCAGTTTGTACGCTTTGTTGCCGATATTAAAGCAGTTTATACATACTTATATATGTAGGTAAAATGTCCGAAGTAGTGATATGGGACAATGACTTAATTATTAAGTTAATTGAACAGTACAAAAAATACGAATGTTTGTGGATCCCTTCGAATAAACATTATAAATGCAAAAATATAAGAGAAGGCGCGTGGGAAAAAATCAGTAGTGTTATTAAAGCAGATATAGTACAAGTTAAACGAAAAATGAAAAATTTAAGTGCACAATTTTACAGAGAACGAAGAAAAAAGCGTTCCATGAAGAAATTAGGAGGTGAAGGTGTATTTATTTCCAAATGGTTCGCTTATAATCCCATACTACATCTTAGAAATAGAAACATGATTCGCAAATGGAGTGATAAAGATCTATGTGAAAAAATGGAGGTAAGTTTTTAAATTTAATGTAAGTGTACTTTATTAATTATAATTTAACGTAAATTATTTAACTTTTTTCAAAATACTGGCTATTTATTTTAATTATTTTTCATTTACAATAATTTTATTTCCATGGGAACTTGACCTTCTGGTGACACAAAATATTTAATAAATTCTTTTCGACTATTTTTTGCTTTTTGTGAAGAATTACATAATCTTTTTCTAACTGATGCGTAATTTAATTGGTCTCCCATCTCTTGTTACCATGAACTAGGTATAACATTCTATATATCTTTATCTTCAGAATCAAATGGTTCTGTTGGTATTATATGACAAGAATGTCATTTCTAGAAAGAAATTGAAATATATCTAAGAAAGTTAGGAAGTGAATATAAGTGACAATGAGTTTCGCAACTTCTGCCAGATATAAAAGTAATGATTTTCATAATACAATGAATCTAGTAAACAAAATGCTAAAGATATTTTTTGAAATTTGTTCTTAACTTGCAATTAAAAATTCTTCGTAGTGATCCTCTTGTTTATGCTTCTAGATCTATGAAAAAAACTTTGAAATAAAAAATTTCAATTTCTTTATATTTTTGAAATTATTTCAGACTTCTTCAGAATCTAGTGAGAGTAACATAAAAGTCAACAATGATAATTTGAAAACCTTACATGAAACAGAAAACATTAACAACGAATGCAATCAACAAAAGCAAACTATAAAGCCAGAAACATGGAATTTTATCCAAAAAGAACACTGTCCAAATATCTCTATAAAAGAAAAATTGAATTACTTATCAGATGAAGGACAAACTAAAAAATCTCAAAATCCACCTAATAAAAAAGTTTTAGGGAAAGATAATAACAAACAGTTTGATATCAATGAAGACTGCTTGACAACGAAAAGGTTGGATTATAAAGAACATCGTGATAGATTTACAGTTTTTGGTGAGCATGTTGCATATAAATTGAGAGCACTTCGTACAGAGCATTCACAGAATATGGTAGAACATATTATTTGTAACATTCTTTGG
Source organism: Dolichovespula saxonica (assembly GCA_911387935.1). NCBI lineage: Eukaryota > Metazoa > Arthropoda > Insecta > Hymenoptera > Vespidae > Dolichovespula > Dolichovespula saxonica. The sequence continues at coordinate 8,012,482 of OU426998.1, read as the reverse complement.
GAAGCATCAATGGGTAATTACGATCAACCACGATTTCTTCAAAATTCATCATCAACTTGATAATCTTCAGGATTAAACATATTGTTACTTATGATTTCACCACCATTCATTTCAAATCAATCGTATGAAGCTACATTATATAATTAGCTATCGGCTATAAGATATTATTAATTAATATATTTAATAAACTTTTTACGTTTTATGTAAAAATCAAATAGAATTTATTTACCATTACATGTTCTTTAAACATGTCGACAATCATATTGGAGGTTTTAGAAATAATTTCAGAAATTGCTTGCTTTGAAATTTTTGAAAAGGTATATCAATGAATGGTAAGAAATCTCAACACAACTAACAATTATTTTACGGGAGATATTGCTAGTCTATAAAAAATATTGATGCTTTGAAGTAGGTTTGTATTTGACAAGTGCATAAAATTTTTAAGGTTATCGTCTATGTTTTAATAACTCATCATATTTCAATGCATTCATAAGTTGCATGCCTCCAAATTTTGTATGATTAAAACTTGCTTAAAACCTACACTTTGTTTTTTCCTCTTTTTACCATTTATAACAATAAATACCGCAGTTGAAAGGAGCAAATCTTCTTCAGTCATCGTTAACTTGGAACAAACTAACTTGCGTATGGACATCTAGTGTCTAGAACAACAAACATAGCTTTGAAATCGAAAACATAACTCAAATGTTCCTCAGATCATGTTGTTTCAATGTACACAAAATGTTTTTCAATAAATTAGGGCCCATCGGAAAAGTTTCAGAACATATAGCAACAAGAACCGACGAAAAGTTTTTTCGTTATTATTTAATGAGGACGCAGCTTTATATAGTACAATTTAAATGATAACTTCATTCCTATTGGTCGAAATCCAATTGCTTTCCCAACGACTTATTCATAAATACGAACTTCGAAAATGTTCTCGAGCTTTTTGTTAAATACTTTTTAATAAACGAAAGAAAAAATTCTAATGACTTTCAATTGCTCGATAAAGATGAATAAATTATCTATAATTATGAATTTTGTTAAAAATGTAATCGTATAAAATATTAATATTTGTCTTTTATATTCTGATTTAATAGAACGGAAAGATAAGGCTCGAACGAAATAAAATTTTGATTGGTTATCTATCAAGAAACGCATAAAGATTGGGTGTCCTTTTTTATTTTAATGTATCCTTAATATCTCATTATACATAGTTATATGTGAAAATTTGATATACATAGATAACTATTATCAATGCTGATTGAAGATCAAATCGGATTTTCGGTACTTCTCAGTGTCGTTCAAATGACTGATCACTTTTTATTAGTGTCACCCGATATACAGAGAACTTCATTGTGGTGTTAATGACGATCCAAATGTACTGCTACTGTCTCACTTGTTAAAATGAACTTTCATCGAAAGATCAGAATGAGACAGTTCTAAACAACATGCAGCGTTTGACGGTTCACTCGAGCGTTCTCTTTGAATTTTAATAAATTTTATTCAAGCGGATTTTAATTCGTTCTTCCAAAAATTTTTACGTTCAATAATCAATTCTTTCATTTCGACTTTTATTACTGTTCAGACGTCAGAAATCAAATTTAAAATAAGTTCGACGATTCGAGCTTCGGTCTTCGAGGAGACGTCATGTTCATTTTTAAAAACATGTTTTACTGCCGTTTCTTAAAGTTATGCTTCCATTACTAATACAACAAACGCGAGTGCATTCAATTTTTAAGATTGAATATAAACATTTCTCAAGTGATTTGATGAGAGACTTTGAAGAAGCCCATATGGTGAATGGTGTGTATTATTATATTTTTTTTGATTTTATATTCAGAAATAAGGATAGCTTTATTGTCGTTTGATGAAGCCTTGTCCTTTCTTAATCTAAAAGTGATTATGATATATTTCGTTCACATCTTGAATATGTATTTTTGTTCCTTGTACAAAATGCTAATACATGTAAATTAACTTTCAATATTTTGTGAAGAAAACAACAATGTGTATTTGTGTTAAAAGTTAATATCAGTTTTGTTCTGGTGATTTTTGTAGAAGAGAATGGAGGTAATAAACGTAGAGGAGTTTGATAAGGCTATTCAAAGTACTAAAACTGAGAAGCATATCTCCGGTATGTACATAAGAATAAAAGAGTAACTTTCTTATTTTTTTTTCTTTTTAATTAAGATTTATGGACTAATCCAATATTTGATTGTTATATGAAATAATGTTATTTTTAGGACAAGGTGATGAATTATCAATAATTAAACCAGAACTTCAGCCATTAAATAAGCGGTAAGCAGTTCTGTTTTCTATTCTAGCATTAGTTATTTTGAATAAGAAACAAAAGTATCTTATCTTGTAGATACTAGTTAATTCCATGTGTATGGCATTATCATTGGATAATTTATAACTGTATTTTTGAAGGAACATATTTAAATAATTTTAACCTTTATAGCAACACAGACAGTCATTAGGTATTAGTTTGAAACAAAGCATGCATTCGAAAGTATAGATGGTGTTTCTATCTGTTATAAAAAAAGTGTTGTATACATTTACTCCAAAAGTATCATATAAATTTAATTAATATTTTGGTTTCTTGGACAATTACAAGCGATTCATTCAACATCTTCTTTACTCCACGTTGGTCTTTGTATTAACAACAATGCATTGTGAAATTAATTGATGGTTAAATCATACAACGCGTTTATCGATTCAGATTAAAAATATTTTGTACTATGACGACGACGACGACGACGACGACGATGATGATTTCTTTGTGAAGAACAAAGAAGCTAGTAACGGAAAACGAGTACCGATCATATTCATCATAACTATCGTGCTTCTCATGAATATGCTTTCAAACAATAATGCCATGCACTTTCAACGTTCGAGCTTCTTGATATCTCTGATTCGTTAATTACAATATTCATTATTTGTGCGAACGTGTTAGCAAGTGTTCCCTCGTTTAGTAGAATTTCAGAATATGATAGTTTCCCAACGTTTTATTATCAAGATTAAAGTATCACATTCAAAATAGATTCAACGATAAATACAGTCTGCTCTTTAACATTTACATTAAGAGATACTCATTTATGGAACTCTCAGGAAGCTTTATAACGATAAAAAAGAAAAAAAAAACAAATAAGAAAGAAAAATGAAAAATAAAATGCTTATATAAATCGTTCGAAAATTCGTGCGTTATCTTGTTGATTTAAATCTGTGAATAAGAAGAGAAACCTTGACAATGCTTGAATTTAATAAAAAATTGTGGCAATATAGTCGACTAAGAAATATTCAATTATATGGGTGAGTACAATCGATCACTTTATTTATTATTAATTGCCTATTTTCAAAGGACACATTATATAAATATCCATTGACATTCTTTTTATGCAAGAATATGTGTGTGAGGTCCTTGCAGATGTTACTTGATCATTCTAATTAAATAACATGATTGCGCATACTGAGTCGGGCAGTAGTGACCTCTTTAATAGACTAAAAAATATATGCGTGCGAATATTGGTTAAATGTTATTTTAGCAAACACTATTGTCAGCATTTAACGGTTCGCGTTACCTTGAACTGATAATAAATGTTACTAATAATATTCTAAATATTCGCTTGTTATTCTCGTTCTTGCTGTTTTCTTCGGTAAGCTTCCATAATAGAAAATTCGAAGCTTCGGTAATAGAAAAAAAATAAACAATTTATGTTCAACTAAAAATATAATTATAGAAATAAAAATATCTAGATTTGAGAATATAGAAATGCGATTTTGCTTTTCTTTACAAAGAAATTTCATATAATATTCAATTTTAATAGAAGAAATAATAAAAAAGAAAAAGAGAACCCAACTACTGTTTGATTTAAAGCGATGTCATAATAAACAAAATATCTAGACTAAAAGTATTAAAATGTCATTTTCTGTTTTTACAAAAATATTTCATAATGTTTAATACTTCGAAAAACGTTATGCCGAAGTTTCTTATAGAAGAAATAACAAAAACATAATAATAATAATAATAATAATAATAATAATAATAATAATAATAATTATAATAATAATAATGACTTTCGCTTGACTAGAACATGATCATAATAAACAAAAGATTTAAAGTAAAACTATAAAAATGTAATGTTTTTTTTTTTACAACAAAATTTCATAATATTCTCAATGTCTTGAAAAATAATGTCAATGGTAATATCAACGAAAGAGAGACAGAGATAGAAAAAAGAGATAAATAGAGAGAGGAGAGAGGGAGGAGAGAGAGAGAGAGAGAGAGAGAGAGAGAGAGAGAGAGAGAGAGAGAGAGAGAGAGAGAGATGTTCATAACGATACATCATAGTTCTACGAAGACCTTCGATGTTTTTCCTGTTTACGTTTTACGATGAATTTTCATTCTAGTAGATTTATAACAACTTAATAATATTTCTAGTATGAATCAAATACGAATTTGTGAAGTCATCGTAATTTCCCAACAAATAATTCCCCTTGGATAAATTTTGTTAAGTGCTTGTAAATCATCGACAATGTGTATCGTTTAAAAGTAATAAACGTGTAGTGTCGTGCTGCATTGTATTGTCACGATAAATTGCATGAAATAGACAACTAGAACACTTTTATGATTCTATAGACCTAATGTGTATCTATGCTCTTTTTCTTTCTTTCTATGTATATGTATGCATGCATGTATGCGCGAGATATATGCTATTGTATTATTCAATGCAATATGGAGATATCTAACCGTAATTAATCTCGTCGATAAATGGAATCGTTTATTTTACTTCGATTCGAAATAATTAGATCGACGTTGAAACAATCGATAAAAACAGGACGACAAATTTCCAAAATCTCTTATCACAGAACGTACATTTAGGATTGAGAAGGATTTAGAAAACTGTAACTTCTTTTTTCTTTCTTTCTTTTTTTTTCGTTTCATTCAATGGATCTGAGAAATTACATATAAAGATTAACGATGAGTTGCATAAAAAATAATCGATAGAATTATTGTAGGTATACGAAACAAAAAAGACAACACTTCACTATAAGATTTATTTTTAAAGTATAATTTAAAGAACAAAGAATCTGTACAAAGGTTATTACATTATCCAAAGTCAAACTTGGTATAATAAACTGTGAATTTTACTTTATGTCACAAAACATACACAAACGTTTGATGTGATATCAAATAAGATAGAATTAAATAGAAGAAAGGGTTAACCAAATATTAAATAAAAAGAATTAAAACGAAACAAAATTATCTAATTCTACGAAAAAATAATTTGCAAATTTTTATATGATCAATTTGATCGTATCGAAAAATTTAACGATATTGATGAATGAATAAATATTAAGAAAATATTTTGATACGTTCTCTCCGATAAAACTAGACGTTAAAAGTTTTAAGAAAATACGAAAATAAAGAAATATAAAGAAATCAAATTGTATAATGAACTATGAACTTTGCCTTTATCGCTTTATCTTTATTGGTGATAACCCACGCAAACGTTTGATGTGATATTAAATAATAGAACTAAAAAAAAAGAAACAAAATTGTTTAATCCAATGAAAAAATAATTTTCAAATTTTTAAATAATCAATTTCGAAGATAATGAATAAATATTAAGAAATTATTCACATATGCTTTGCGTATTAAACTAAACTCGTCTTAAAATGTTCAACAAAAATAAAATAAAATAAAAAAAGAACAAAAGAAAAAGAAGACAAGTAAAGGACAAATTCAGTTGGCGGATTAGAGAAAGGAAAAGTCCTGTAACTCGAACTGGAGCACGCCTTTCACTCTCTTCCGAGTCACATTCTCATTTAAATCGTTAACTTAAGGTAGTTCCTTCTCATTCTTGTGTCTGTTCTCGATTTATGAACAAGTGCCATTTATTTTCTCTTCGCGTTCACGTGATAGATAGCAATTTTACACGAGACGACGAAAGTTTGTCATTATTTCTTGATCGAGGAAAAGATCCGACGATTTTATCGCGAGCTTTTTATCGTTCGTTCGTGATTCTAGGTTTAAATTTGAGTTTATATAAAAAGAAAAAAAGGAGAAGAAGAAAACGAAGAAAAAATCATCAAGACACACGCAATAAAAGATATTCAACGGTTTATGAGAAGAAACTTGAAGAAAGAAAATCGGTATAAAAAATTACGTTCGGTTAACAAACGCACGAAGAATGATGCAAAAGTCGATGACATCTCGTCGATGACATGTCCTTTCGAGATTTGAACAATATTAACATTAGAAAGTTAACACGATGAAAGCGAGATCTTGGTTTTCATTAAACGAAATCGTATAACGTGGTAACCGCTTTCTCTAATAGTAGAAAATAAAAGTGAATACTTTGAATCAAAATACGACGATCAAAAATGATCTTTTTAAAGTTTGGTAGCCTATTTTGATTAAGAAATAAAAGTATTGAATTTTTAATATACAGATACGAATTAATTGTTCGACATTTCTGCTATATGTGTGTGTGTGTGTGTGTGTGTATGTTTGTAAATGTGTAATTTAATTATAATTATAATTCGGAAACAAATATAAGAAAATTTGTTTAAATATTACCTTTTATTTTCAAGATAAGTTATTTCATTAAATCCATAAGTGAAGTCAAGTGGAAAATTTATCCTCGTTCAGATCGAACGTTCATATAACTTACGACAATTACCAGTATGTTTCAACGATTAATGAAAAAAAAGTAACATCATTCTTTCTCTCTCTCTCTCTCTCTCTCTCTCTCTCTATATATATATATATATATATATATATATATATATATATATATATATATATATATTGATCGTATGTAAATTAAATGAGTGCAATTAAAAAATTTATCGGACATTCAGTGCATCGAACAAAATCGTTGGTTTACCTCAAGTTTTCGAAAATGGAATCGTTGAAACGTGTCGAAAATGCAAGATTACTCGGGTCAGTATTATTATTATTTTTTTTTATATATATCTAATCGTTCATTTTTAAATAATTTAAGTTAAAAACTGATTATTACAAAATAAATGCATTCCAATTTTACAAAAAATGTATCTTATTATTAAGGATACGGCATCTCATATATACAGTGGGAGACAAAAGTATTCGTACAGTAAGTATGTGAAAAGAAAATGATCTGTATTTTCTACATTATTGATCAGATTGACATAAATTAGTTCGCATGTTATTCGCTAACATTAGTAGTAAGTAATATAAATGAACAAAAGTTAATTAATCCTTGGTCATTTGTAAAACTTAATTTTTCGTCAAATGGTGAAATTTCACCGGGACATAAATAATACTCTACATCTTTAGTAATTAATATAAATGTAATATTTAGTATTTCGTAGGATTCCTCTTTTTGCGAATAACTTCACCTAGTCTGTTCGGCATTGATAATACTAATTTTTTTTTATAAAATCCGGTGTTATACTATCCCACTCTTTTTTTAAATTTCTTTTAAATGTTCTTTCGATGTTATATTATATTTTCTTAGTCTTTTTTCGAGTTCCCACCATACATGTTCAATGGGATTTATATCAGGTGATTGCGGGGGAGTTACTAACATGTGCGGAGTATTGTATAACAACGACTGACACACTATGTTTGCCCTATGTTTTGGGTCGCAGTCTTGTTGGAAATAAAATGTACTTCCAATATTTAATTTGTCCGCACTTTTTTGTAAATTTTTCTTTAAAATATTTAAATATAGATGTTTATCCATTATTTTATCTATTATAACTAATTCTCCAACCCCATTTGCAGCGATGCACCCCCACACCATGACACCTCCTCCCTCATGTTTCACAGTCGGTCGAATATTGTTTGGGCCCAGCTCAGTATTTGCTTTTCGCCATATCCTTTTGCAACCATCTGACTCAAAAATATTAAATTTAGATTCGTCTGAGAATATAACGTTACATCACAAGTCATTGTTTACACTTATATATTTTTCTGCAAATTCCAGTCTCTTTTTCTTATTAACTTTATTGATGAATGGTTTCCGTCGTGCGACTCTACTTTTATATTCTGCTCTATGTAATATTCTTCGAATTGTTTTCGGATGTACTTCATTGTGCATATGTTTCCGAACTTCTGATGCAATTTCAGATGCACTGGTATCTGTTTTTTTTTTTTTTTTTTTTTTTTTTTTTTATATAATAATTCTTACAATTTTTCGTTCTCCTCTTAAACTCAATTTTCGAGGTCTACCACTTCTTTTTAGATTATGTAATATTCCTTCTGTTTTAAATTTATTTATTATACTCTGAATCGTCGAACGACTTCTTTTTAATATTTCGGCTATTTTGGCATACGATTTGCCCTCCTTGAATAAATTTATAATAATTTTTCGCTCCTCTAAAGTCGTTTCCTTGCACTTTCTTCCCATATTTCAAATTATTAACAATAACGTGTTATCACCTTGCCTATTTTAAGTAAACTACTAGAATTCTACTGATACAATGTTTGTTTTGGGTCAAACGTTCAAGATCAAATATATCTCTTATATTTATCAATATAAATAATACTGTACGAATACTTATGTCCCAGTGAAATTTCATCATTTGATGAAAAATTAAGTTTTACAAGTGAACAAGGATTATAATTAACTTTTGTTTATTTATATTACTTACTACTAATGTTAGCAAATAACATGTGAACTAATTTATGTCAATCTGATCAAAAATATAGAAAATACAGATCTTTTTTTTTCACATACTTACTGTACGAATAATTTTGTCCCACACTATATATATTATTGTTTTTTCCATTGCACCTATATATATACATACATACATACATATATACATATATATATATATATATATATATTTTTTTTGTTACACATAATTTTCACATGTGTATATATTTTGTGTACATATACATATGTACGATGTGCTCGATTTATAACCAGATCATCTAAGATATATTCATTTTTAAAAAGATTTATTTTCTATGACTATTTCTCTAAGTTATATTCATTATTGAAAATGAAGAATAAACAATAAAGTCTTTAATCAAGTAAATAATTTTATTTTTTTTATTTCTATCGATCGGAAATAATATTTAAAAAGATTAAGTTAAATAAAACAACGTCGTATATCCGTATGTGTATATATATATATAAATATATAATTACATATTTCGAAAGAAAACAAATTTCTATTGGAAATTTAACGAATGATTGATAATTTCGTTCTAACATCAAATTAAATCGTGTTTACTAATGAATGTAATAAGATCGTATGTAACGTAGCTCAGAAAATCTTTTGATCTTATACTTTGGCCGAGGAGAAGTGCCGTGAGCAAAAATAAAGACCGCGTGCACAAGCGAGGCACGTCGATAGCCGATTAAGCAGGAGTTATCAGTTGCACGGTGATATCAATTCGAGTCGAGTACGGCGTGTCTTTGTGGGTTGCCCCACTTGCGAGGAAAAAAAAGATACAAATAAAACAAGAAGAAGAAGAAACAACAGATTTCCGAACACTCGATCTTCTGAATCCGAAAGATTATCAAAATCGTGTCCTTTTTCTTTTTCTTTATATATTTCATTATATATTTCTTCTTTATATATTTCTTCGATTTCTTATTAAAAGTGATGAAAATTTGATAAAGGCAAAGACGAACGAAAATTCATCGATGAGAGATTAATCTTCTTCTTCCGTCGGCCGAAATTCGATCGATATTTGAAGCAAAATTCTCCTACGAAGAAATTTAAAGAAAGAAAAAATATCTCGTTTAAAAAAAAAAAAAAAGAAAAAAAAGGAGAAGTGAAAACACTTACGTATTTTCGATCGTCCGTTTATCGTTATTATCGGTTAGACGAGATCGATTAGAGAATAGATTTCATTTACAATTGAGTAAATAGATTTCAAGGACAATTCGTTAAACTCGCCAAATATCTATTTCATCCAATAACATTTATTATTATTATTATTATTATTATTATTATTATTATTATTATTATTATTATTATTATTATTATTATTATTTTCTCTTTTTTTTCGTGACGTTTTCTTTTTTCCATTTTATTCTGTAATACGAACATTAATATCGATTCGATTATTAACATCGTCCAGGCGACGATATCGTGATTTTCAACGATATTAGATAGAAGCAACTAATAAGAATCGTTAGCGCTAAATACAGTCGTCCAATAGTTCGACCTAATCACGTATCCGAAACTAATCATTTATGATTAGCTTTTTTTTATCAGATTTTCTTTATAATTTTTCCAAATAAACGAGCTTGCGTGTTAAAAAGCGTGATACGATTTTGACGAAAGGATTAGGAAAATTTTTCGCAATGACGAAGGATGAGGATAGGAAGCCTCTCCTTCCTCAAAAAAGTTATGGTGCATTTGATAATAACTTCTGGTAAGGGTCGCGAAATCTTTCTCTCTCTCTCTCTCTCTCTCTCTCTCTGTCTCTCTCCCTCTCCCTCTCTTTTTCATTCTTTCTCTCTATCTCTTACTTTTTCTCTCTCTTTCTTTCACTCTTTCTTTCATATGCTGTAAAGTCTTTTCATCGTAGTTATCTATTACCGCTAAGATAACGTAATGATCTAACATTTTTCTTCATCTTTTTTCCTCTTTTAAATCATTGATAAAAAAATACCGCTTCTTTCTCGAAGGCTGATAATTATACTTGCACAATGACCGTCATCGAGGAATTTCAGATTAAAGCGAACATACGATATCAATTTTCTTTTTCTGTTTCTTTTTTTCTAACAAAGAGAAAATGTCAAACAAGCTAATTCTGATATCAATTAAATTTTATCGGTGTATCCGATTACGTCGAGTACGACTTTATTTATTTATTTATGTGTATTTTTATTTCTTATTTTTATTTTGTCCTTTTTTGCCTAAAATTCATTTCGATCGGATGAAATTATAAACAAACTTTTTATATAAACATTATCATATATGATCCTATATCATATTTGATGATATATCAAACTAAATATTACCAAACATTTGCAAATATTAAATAGTATAGTTACAACATGAAGACACGTTATTTATCAAATTTGCGTCCAAATCTAAAATCTATTGATTTATTTAATAATCTTACTAACTTAAAAATCAATGTATAATAAGTGTATATACGTTATGTATATCTTAAACGCAGTTGCAAACAATTTATTTGAATATTTTTCTCTCGTAATTTAATAGATCATCAAATGTGATATTTTTTTTATATAAAATGTTTCTCTTTTATAATTCTTACGGTTTTTATCGAAAAAAAATAGAAGGAAAAAGGAAAATTCGTAAGAATTTGAGATATGATTTTCATCGATTTTAGTGAATTTTTAACAAGATAAAAATCTTTCACTATGAATAAATGAACTATATACGATGACCGTTAATGAATGAATTGATAAGGTGAATCTTGACCTTTAAACTAAATCATTTCGATGCATTATCATCAACAATGAAATCTACGATAATAATAATTTAATTTCAATTTAACCGATAATGGGCACGTAATTCACTTTCATGGAATTATTTTTGAATAATGAAAAAGATTAAAAAATAAATAAATAAATAAAATAAAATGAAAAGAAATAAAATAAAATAAAATGTTGGAAAAATGAAACCAAAGCAAAGATTTATTTTCTTTTATCATTTTTTTTTTTCAGGGACGATGACGATGACATTGTGTACGAAGGAACAACTCATATGGTGCGAGTGCCACGCTCACAGGAAACGGAGTTATCCTCGAAAACCTCCTCGGTTAAAATCCGTATTGAGGGTATGACGTGTCAGAGCTGTGTGAAAAGTATCGAGGGGACAATCGGCGATCATTCGGGTGTTGTAAATATTAAAGTAGATTTAAAGGAAAAGTTTGGCCACGTGGAATATAAGACTGAGGAAATTACACCGTTGGAATTGGTGGAAGCAATCGAGGACATGGGCTTTACTGCTTCCCTAATTTCCAACGATAATGATAATAAAAATGATAAGAAATCAGTTGTTACGACTTGCTCTATACACGTCGGTGGTATGACGTGCATGTCATGTGTGAAATCCATCAAAGGTAAAAAATCTTGTATTTTGCAATTGTATTTCTTTTTTTACGAATTGTATTTTTATTTGCAAATGTATGCAATTGTATACGCAATATCAATAGTTAAGATTGTTTATTGATTCTTTGTTTTGCTTTTTTTCTTTTTTCTTCTCCAGCTGCTTTGTCAGATAAATCAGGTGTGAAGGACGTCGATATTAGTCTCGAGAAAGAAGAAGCTAAAGTTTCTTATATCAGCGAGGATATAACGGCTGATCAAATAGCAACTTGTATAGAGGAGGCTGGCTTTGATGCTTTCGTTAAGGAAGAAAATAATCCGATAAATGTCACTGCGAAAAGTAAAACGAAAAATGGCGAGATTAATGTGATGAAATTGAACGGAAGCGGGGATGTGCTCACTATCGCTCATACAACCAAATGTTTTCTACATATTACGGTAAGTGATCAATCGTATTTACATCATGACGAAGTAAAGATTTTTTTGATTCTTCTTTTTTTTTTTTTTTTTATTATTGTCGTTGATGAAACTCCATTGTATTAGACGATAAAACGGCATCGTTCATTACAGGGTATGACTTGCGCATCTTGCGTCTCTGCGATAGAGAAACATTGTAAAAAAATATATGGTGTACATAGTATATTGGTAGCGTTAATGGCCGCTAAAGCGGAAGTTGTTTTTGATTCGGATAAAATAAGAGCAAGTGATATCGCTTCCAGTATCACAGAGTTGGGCTTCCAAGCTACTGTGATCGATGAACCTGGAACTGGTGAAGGGGAAGTAGAATTAAAAGTATGTCATAGTTATACTTATAACATGATTATACATGTATGTAAAGTGTAACGAAACTGTGTGGGCAAAACTTTACCAATGGATTTCTCATATGTAGAAAGTAATAAAGAAAGTAGGTTTTATCGGAATAGATCCGGAAAATATTTAATTTCTGTCTTATTATATGACTTTCGAGTATGATCTCGACAGTACTCGAATTATATTTATTTTATTTGTTAGAAATTATTGTACATTTTTAAACGATACGTTCGAAATATATAATATATAGCTCGTCGTTTCGTTGAATTTCAAATCGTTTCCTTTAAGCTTGTTAAATGTTGTTGGAGTTTTATGTATTGAGTATATGTTATTCATTCTACGTCGTATCGATAAGACAATGTATACAAATTAATGCATTCGCATTAATGCGTTTCGTTTATCGTTTGATTGATGACATTGCGATAAGATCATACAACTCAGAAATTAAACATTTCCGGACTTATATATATGAAGTATATAGGAATCCATTTATAATGTTTTTTCCGCATAATTTTGTTACATCTTGTATATACAAATTTTGAATCGAAATAACGTATGTATGTATGTATTTATCTATATACGTACGTGTGTACTTACACATGTATACACTTAGTATTAATCTTTAGATTTCAGGAATGACGTGTGCTTCTTGCGTCAATAAAATAGAATCGACTGTAAAAAAATTACCTGGTATACATTCTGCCTCCGTCGCCTTAGCGACGCAACGTGGAAAGTTTAAATACGATGCCGAGGTGATAGGAGTTAGAGATATCGTCGATAGTATTAATAAATTAGGTTTTACAGCTACATTGTTTAGTAATAAAGATAAAGAGAACAGAGATTACTTAGATCAGAAGTAAGTATGATACTTTTGGTTTTCTCTATGTTTTCGAATATATTGTTGTTTTCATAATATATTGTTTAATGACATACTTGAAACATTTGCATTTTTTTTTTATTTTTTATTTTTGTTTTTTTTATCATTGTTATTATTATTATTTTTTTATTTATACAGGGAGGAAATAAAAAAATGGCGAACAGCTTTTCTAATATCCCTAATCTTCGGAGTACCTAGTATGATAATAATGACTTATTTCATGTTAATAATGTATTTGGATGATAAATCGCACGAGGATATGTGTTGCATATTGCCTGGTCTGTCTTGGGAAAATTTATTGCTTTTTATTTTTTCTACGCCGGTTCAGGTAACAACGAATACGTATTTTTCAAGATAAAATATTAACAAACGTATATAGCTCTAAAGAGAAGATATTTTTAGTTCTTTGGTGGATGGCATTTTTACGTTCAAGCTTATAAAGCTTTGAAACATGGTACTACGAACATGGATGTTCTTATTTCCATGACTACAACAATATCGTATCTTTATTCTATTGCGGTACTTACAGCAGCTATGATAATGCAAGAAAATAATAGTCCACAAACGTTTTTCGATACTCCTCCAATGCTTTTGGTGTTCATTAGTTTAGGTAGATGGCTCGAATATGTAGCAAAGGTAAATTTGTTTAATTGATTATATTAATAAATCTTATTAATGTACGAAAGACCAATAAAAATATGTATCGTAGGGCAAGACATCCGAGGCTCTTTCCAAATTACTATCTTTAAAAGCAACGGACGCAGTTCTGGTGACTTTAGGTCCAAATAACGAAATATTATCCGAACGTTTAATAAATATTGATCTTGTTCAACGCGGTGATGTATTAAAAGTTGTACCAGGTGCTAAAGTACCTGTCGACGGTAGAATCTTATCAGGTCAATCAACCTGCGATGAAAGTTTGATAACTGGAGAGAGTATGCCAGTGCCAAAAAAGAAAGGATCTATGGTTATCGGTGGTTCGATAAATCAAAATGGATCATTACTGATTACTGCTACACATACAGGAGAACACACAACGTTAGCACAAATTGTTCGATTGGTAGAAGAAGCTCAAACAAATAAAGCACCAATCCAACATTTGGCTGATAAAATAGCTGGTTATTTTATACCCCTTGTTATAATAGTCTCAGGTATAACTTTATTTACGTGGATAATAATAGGATATATCAGCGTAGATAAATTGCCTTTGACGCACAATGATCAGATACATAAGCAATATACAAAAAAAGAAGAGATTATATTCCAGTATGCTTTTCGAAGTGCACTGTCTGTATTGGCGATAGCTTGTCCTTGTGCATTAGGCTTAGCCACACCAACAGCTGTCATGGTTGGAACTGGTGTTGGTGCATTGAATGGAATATTGATAAAGGGCGCTGAATCTTTAGAAAATGCGCATAAAGTAAAATGCATTGTATTTGATAAAACTGGCACATTAACACACGGTGTTCCTATGGTAACTAAAATTGCTCTATTTGTCGATGAAAAGATATATTCCATTTCAAAGTTACTCGTAGCTATTGGAACAGCTGAAATCAATAGCGAACATCCTATTGCATCGGGTAATGATCAAATTATTTACGATAGTATAAATATTTTAAATTTATAATGGTGCTATGGTAATCTAACACTATCATTTTTTAGCGATCGTTCGTTTTGTGAAGGAAACTACGAATTCGGAATCTACCGGTCAGTGTACCAATTTTCAAGCGGTTGCTGGCTGCGGCCTAAAATGTAAAGTATCGCACTTTACCACAGCGGTATCCGATGCATTAAAGTCTGAAAAAATCATCAATTATATAAATCAAACGAAGAAGGTATCTTCTGGAACTTTTAATCTGAACAATGTGCCAATAGATATTGTACCTTTCGTTACTGCCGCACAAGAGAAACAAAATTTAGATCTGCAATTATTATTAAGTCCCGAGGGTAATAATGATCAAATTGTCTCTAATGAAGCATATGAGATTTGTATTGGTAATAGAGAATGGATGAGAAGAAATGCCATAAATATACCTCAAGAAGTTGAAGCAAGAATGATCAGTGAAGAGGATCTTGGTCACACTGCTGTCTTAGCTACAATGAATAATGTTTTAGTTGCTATGATCAGCGTTGCTGATACAGTTAAACCCGAAGCACATCTTGCTATTTATACATTAAAGAAAATGGGTTTACAAGTTATCCTTCTAACAGGAGATAACAGAAAGACAGCAGCTTCTATTGCTAGACAGGTGAATTAATAATAAATTATTCACATTAATTGCATAATGCTATATATTAGATTCTTTTTTTTATTTAATTTTTACCTTTTTCAATGAATAGGTTGGCATTACCAGAGTTTTTGCTGAGGTTCTTCCATCGCATAAAGTTGCGAAAATTCAACGTCTACAAGATCAAGGCTTTAGAGTTGCAATGGTAGGAGATGGTGTTAATGATAGTCCAGCACTTGCACAATCAGATATTGGAATTGCTATAGCTTCAGGAACTGATGTTGCTGTGGAAGCAGCAGACGTCGTATTGATGAGGGTAAGTAATATATATACATGTGTCTGTGTGTGTATTGTGGGCGCGCGTGTATATATATGTATATAAAATTGATATTTCATCTTTCTTTTAGAATGACCTTCTGGATGTAATTGCGTGTTTGGATTTATCTCGAAGAACTGTTCGCAGGATAAGACTAAACTTTTTGTTTGCTAGTATATATAATCTATTGGGAATTCCAATAGCTGCCGGTATATTTAGTCCATTTGGTTTCTTTTTATTACCATGGATGTCATCTGCAGCAATGGCGCTTAGTTCAGTGTCTGTAGTTGGAAGCTCTTTATTACTAAAATTGTAAGTATATAAAAATAAAATCTACATAGAAGAAACAGAATTTAAATTATAGTAATATATTGGTATTATTGCTATCACAAAAATTTTCTATTGTTATTAATTTTATCATAGATATAGAAAACCGACAAAAGTTATATTAGAAACGCCAGAATATTTAGCAGCAATGCGTGCACACTCTACGGCTAGAATGATTGACCTTGATACAATATCTCTTCATCGTGGATTGGATGAATCAGTAATGCCAGTACTAAATAGAACTACATCATCTCTCTCCAGGTATGGTCGAACGAGTATCGCCTATTCAGACTTCTTGCAAAATTGTAATAATCCAACGGCTTAAAGAAATTTCTGGTGAAGTTATATTATTTTGTTTATAACATTGCTTTAATATTATTTAGTACTAACATTAGACATGTATTTTTTGTTTCTAATATCAAGTTATATTAATATTTCTTACTCATTTTTTATACTTATTTATGTTGAAATCATATTGATCCATTATTAAATACTTTAAATGTTACTAACCAGTCACAATTAACTTATACATAATGCAGGGTATAAAAAAATGTTGTCACTCTTGTACCTTTCATTAGATTGTATAGAAATAAAAAATTTCTATTTCTTGTTTAATAGACAAATTTTCTATATATTTTATATTTAATTTACTCTGTTGAAACACATATACAGGCTGTGAATCATGAACAATATTTATTAAATTCTATAGTACATTATATTATTTCTTTTATTTAAATCCATATAAATATAGATTATTATATTCTATTTATACTATTTCGCAATAATCAAAATTACAATATAAGACTGATTGTTCACTAATATGCAAATACTATGATTGAATGACTTAAGAAAGTAGTCCATTTTTATAATGCATGTATTTGTCATTTTGGTATTGGTCTATTGTATATATTGTAAATATTTATAAATATATCAAATGGTTAATTGGACTCAGAGATGATATGTGTTATTTATTTTTTAAGTTATTAGTTTCTATAAATTATCTATAAAGTGAATAATTAAACACTCTAAAGAAGATATATAAAAAATCTATTTACCTGGCATGTACAGTGTGGTTAAAAATTGCATGATATATTGTATTAAAAATCGTGTGTGGTATTTACAGACAATATAATACAAATATTATAATATTATGTAGTGATTTTGCTTTTAATAAACTAACTGTTCAATAAATATGAGAGATTAATTTTTGTCAATCAATATTTATATAATATTTCAAACTTTTTAATTCATAAAATGCCATGCAACTGGATTTTTTGAAGTTTCTATTTGTCTGTATTAAAATGTTATTTAATTTTAGTTATCATTATATATGGCGTATATTAATATTAAAAAGAATAATATTAAAAAGATATTTGTACTGCTTGTAGTTTTTTTTTTAACAAGTAAATATTGTAATTTTTTTCTGTCGCAACTAAATCACAAATGCTTCATATCAAGATTTTTCTGCAACAATTATCTTATGCAACTGTAAGAAGCTTCTTTGAATTAATAACTGGTAAGGTGTATATTGAATAAATCTAAATAAAACTAATGAAGAAAGTGCTTTATAACATCATGATTAATAATCAATTTCAAAAGTATCAGTTATATATACATTCATTCACAGGCTATTTGGAAGGACAAGAAGCGAAATTGAGGGCAGACTGCTTGGTGAAGATGTGGATGATGCTGATTTGGCTGTTGATTTCAATGATTATCGAAAAAGCAAAAAAGATCTAACTAATATAACACCTTTATAAACTGCATTTTTTACATAAAAAATGTAATGATGTAAGTTAACAAGCTGGTGTTATTATAATTTTTATTAATAATCTATCCATGTACAATATTAATGGTAATTTTGTGTCTATGTTCTCATAATTAAACTTTTTATATAGCTCTATTACATATTTTATTATTTGATCTCTTGAACATTTTATGAAAAATATTAAAAAGGAAGTTATTGCATATATGATGTAAAAGGACAAATTAAAAGTACATTGTCAACTTTGCATAAAAAAGCATTTACTGTACATCTGCAAAGTTTAAAAGACTATTATTTAATTTACAAGTTACTAGGAAGTAATTCTTTTTATTCAATTTTTTCATGTATATATCCTTTATAACAATTTAAAATTGTACTTAATATATACGATTATATAATTTATTTAAACCATTTTATGTTACAAAATCATATGTATAAATTAAAAATAACATAATGTAAATGCATAAATTGATAATTACATAATCGTAAAAGTATAGTAATATATATATATATATATATATATATATATATATATATATATGTTATATAAATTTTTTCTTCAGGGAAAGTGTTTAATATCTATATTTGTTTTAATAGATAATAATTTCATAAATGCGAATTATAATAGTATAAAAATATATTTTATATTTTTCCACCTGAATATATTATATTATTATAATATTTTCGTGTTATATAATATTATATAATATTACAAACATATTGAATTTTAAAATGTTACATCAGGATTTTTGTTACATTGAACATGATATATTTTATACAATATAATTATATTAATGGTACATTAATAACATACATGCATATTTGCATTCAAATTTTTATATTATATGTCAATCATGAAAGTATGTATTATTACTAAAATAAATGAAATTAATCTTGCATGCTTCATTGCACTTAATCTCTGCAAGCTTTCTAGCAAATTGACTATAAAATAAACGATCCATATACAAAATATTTTATACTGAAAAATAAATACAAATCAGTCTTTTACCTATATATAGATAGATTTTTTATTCCTCCCCTCAGGGTTTGAAGGCGCTTTTCCCGAGAAGCGTACCCAAACCTTTTACAATCCTTTCACAACCTCCTCATCAATCTCCCTATCCTCCATACCTATGCCTATGTTTACATCTAACTTACGTTTAACTAAAGCTATCTCATAACTAACTTACAATTATCTTGCCTACTAGTCAACTTAATATAAACTACTAATCAAATAACAACTTAACCTAATATAACAACTAAAATTATTAAATATCTAAACTGACTATATGAGAGAGAGAGAGCTCTAGTTCCCTGACCATGAGCTTCTAGTACCATATACATACACACATTCACCTCCTTTCAGATTCACACTCCCATTCTTCCATTCCCCCCTTCTTCCCCCACCCTTTCTTCCCCTCTTTTCTTTTCCAGCTCCCTCATCCACCACCCACCTTCTCCTCCTTGCTCCAACACCTCCCTCATTCTCTCCCACCAATTCTCCCCATCCTCCTTGATCCTACATTCTCCTAACACATGCTCCCACGTCTCCTCACCCTCCCCACACATTCTACATATCCTCTTCTCCTTTACCTCCCAGTACCATGCCCCTCTCATCTCATTGTTCATCCTGAATCTCACCACCCTCCTCCACCTACTCTCCTCCCATCCCTTCCTCAGATACTCATGCACCCCTTCTCCTCCTATTTCCTTATACCACTTATTATAATTCCCCCCTCTAATCCTTTCCTCTCTTTCCTCCCTCTGCAACTCCCTGTCCCTTTGTTCCTAACCTTCATAAAGGATAATAGAGTTAAACTTCCTGCTCCTCTCTTTTCCTTTCCTCCATTTCCTTTATATCCCTACCCCTCTCCTCCCAGCCCGATAGCTCTTTTCCCTTCGCTATCCTCTTTTTCATTTCCCCCCAGCATTTTCTCGCCAGCACCCCACCTCGCCTCTCTTTTACCTATATATAATCATCTAATTATTAGATTCAATAATTGCTTTGATAAAGTCTTATGAATCATTATAAATGAGTATATAGAAAAGTAATAAAAAATGCTTCATATACTTTTTTCCGACAAAATACTTAATGTATCAAATATGCTCAAATTTATAGTGAATAATAATAGTAATTATAATAGTAATTATAATTGTAATGGTTATTTTTCTTATTTGAATATTTCCAATCAGTGTTTTTTGAGATAATAATTCTTTAATTATTAATATTTAATATGTAATAGTCATTCTTATATAATTTTTAGGAGATTTACTACTAATTTCTGTATGATTTATATTTAATTTCTGATTGTTTACCCATTATATATTACCAGCGTTACAAACTTAAGGGCGAAAAGTAATACTCACAAAACTGTCACAATTTTGTTTGTTATTATCTAAATAAATTTGTACTGTTCTATGATTTATGCTTATTTCTACAACATTTCATATATACATATTTATATTTAATTATTATTCCCTTACAGATTATAAATATAATTATTGTTATAAAATATATTATCATCTAATTGTGAATTTATTTTTGTAGAATCACTCGTATATTGATCGTTTGTTATACCAAGAGTTCTAATATATGAGTTTTTGAGAAATTAACAAATAAAAAAGCAAATTTAAATTCTGTTTGATATGTCCATTGTATTTATATTTGTAAAATAAAAGTTCCACTTCGGAACTTCTTTAGTCAACTTCTTTATATTATGTTGAAGAGAAAGAGAGAAGATAAGGAAACAGCAAGTATTACACGTGGAAGCAAAAATAATGAAGAAGTTTTGAATGTTTTAATGTTTGAAATAATAGATTTATACGACAACGATCTGAGAATGCCATTAAAAAGCGCTTCAGAAGATTAGTTATAGAAGATGAAAGTAGAGAAGAAAAGAATATAACACCTAAATGGAGTGGATCATGAGATTTGGAAGAAACTAATAACGTACCAAAAATTTGGAATTATTCCCAGTCTTGTACTATAAAAGAATTTGTTTTAAATCAGTTAAGCGAAAATCATGGATTCTTAGAATTATTTTTTATCGTTTTTGACGAAAATTTGTGGGATATATTAATTATACAAACAAATGAGCCGCTTATTTTGAAAGTGGCCTAACTCCATTTTTCTTAAAATCGAGATATTTAAATTTTTGCGTTTCAATGAATTTAAAAATATACGTATAGGATACTAATGAGTCATACTGCTTAAGCGCATCTAAAGATGTTGAAATTATAGTTCCTGTTAAAATAGTGGCAATTATTAAGTGAATAACGTGCGTTTTCTTATCAAGAATGGAGTTGGGCCACTTTCAAAATTAACAACCAGATTCATTTTTAAATTTGAAGATGCCCAAGTCCATTCAACATAATGTAAGATGTTTCAAATTGAAAAAAAACAATACTGAATTTATTTTACATATGTTGAAAACACTTCAGAAACATAATTTATGCGATTCAAAACATTTTTTAATTACAGAACATAAAAAATTACAAACATAAATTTATTACAAAACAATTTACTATTCGTCTACATTTTGTGCGTGTGAAAGGGATTTGAAGTAGTCATGATGTTCTGATGGTATGTATCGCAATAGGTCAATCATGTCTTTAAATTTTGCTGTTGTAATTTGTCTAATATTATTATACAATGGTGTCAATACAATATTTTCGAATTTTCTTGGTCTACCCCGGCGTGGTAATAAATTCAGGACTTTAAAATTTTCATTGTCATTCATTGATGTCTTATAGAAAATTTTATATGGTTCATTTCTGACAAAACGCATCCAACATATTCTTAACCAGTTTACAGATTCTCCA
Source organism: Dolichovespula saxonica (assembly GCA_911387935.1). Taxonomy (NCBI): domain Eukaryota; kingdom Metazoa; phylum Arthropoda; class Insecta; order Hymenoptera; family Vespidae; genus Dolichovespula; species Dolichovespula saxonica. Next base: position 7,990,305 of record OU426998.1, on the reverse strand, counting down.
TCAGAATTCTTTGCCCTTCTAAAAATTGCGTCTTCTAATAATTTTGTTGATACAAAATCTTCCTGTCTCATTTCATTTATAATAAAATTATTACCTTTCCGACACTTTTTAATAATCTTATAATAATCTTGGGGAACGTACAGTAAATTATTTTTTTTTAATGCCATTTCTACTACGCCAAAATCTCTATCATTTGGTAAAAACGAATGTCCTGATATTAAAAATTTGTGATCGATGACTTCTACATTATTTTCCAAAGTTTGCACAATTTTTAACCACATTAAAGCTACTTTAATGTTTCTATTTTGCCCGGTGCACAAGTCACTGTATGCTATTATGTGTCTTTCATTTCTTAAACTTTTAATATGTTTTAAGATGCATGAAACAACTTCTTGAGCACCTCTGGATGCAATAGTTTCATCCCAAAGGTACATGTGAACATTATCGTTGTGAAAATTGTGTATACCAAAATTTAGAATATACATATTGCGTTTGTAATATGCTACTGAGGTAGTCAGCTTGGGATACGGCAAAGCTTTTTGCAAGTCGAACGAGAAAGCAAAATAATAATCCGAATTACGTGATACTTGCTCCTGATCTTGTTTTAGTGAATTTCTAGCTGATTCTGCTAGTTTTAAATGCACATCGTGTTCTTCGGTGAGTTTATTCTTTTCATCATCATTATTCGACGCTTTAATTTTGATGTTTAATAAGTCGCATTTCTGGCATGTATCTTTACGCGGTTGGTGGAAATGTAAATCAAAATCTTTTTTAAATATTTTCCTATAAGTCCACTCATTAACGGCTTTTATTCCATTTTCCTCGCAATAAAGCTCATATAAATTAAACATTTTCCTGAGAGTTAGATTAGGATGTAGATATTTTCTATTAGGATTATGAGATCTGGTATAATGGGATTCAAAATTAGGGAAACTTTTAATATGGTTTTGAACGTGCTTTTTCCCTTCGTCGGATAATTGTCTTGAAGATCCGACCATCCTCCCTCGTAAATCATTGCCCACATTTACAGAGTTTAGTACTCGTTTTAAGCGTCCTTCGCTTACTTTAAAAGTATCCAAAAAGAATTTTTTACAGACAGGAATTTTTCCGTTTCTAGAAGTTAACAAATATCTAAAACTATAATTTCTTGGAGAACCTTTTCCGTTTGTTGGACGTCTTCGTTCCACAATTTTGCGCTCAACAGCTTCGTGAAGTAGTACATTTTGTTTATTAAAATCTGCCAAACCCCAAAACTTCTCAAAAATATTCTTTCTTTCTTCTACATTGAAATTTTTTGTGCAAGCGTTCCGACAACCACAATCTTTGTTTTCGAAAATTTTTTCGGGAACAATATTTCCGGTTTGAGTGCAATATCTTTTTCCTGAATTCCGTTTAATCTTCCGCACTTTTTGGATGTATGATGCATCAGTCTTTTCTCCATTATTATTCGGATCTTCATCCTCTGAAGACGAATATTGTTGTATAATTCTGTTTCTTTTTCGATTTAGGTTTAGGTTATTAGTTACTATTTCTTCTTCACTATCTGAACTAAATAGTCTTGTTCTGTTTTTCCCCATGGGTGAAATAATTTCTAAAATTTAATATTAAATTTTAAGTTTTATATTAATTAAACCTACAGATTCTTCAACTAACGCAATTGTCCAAAAAATGGGGTTAACTTGTAAATATTAATTAATTGAAATTACCATCATCACTGCTTTCCGACATTATCAATAGCAAATATCTTGATGTAAGTAGAAATGGAGTTAGGCCACTTTCAAACTACACGGTTCAGTTAGTGAAGTGATTATGAAAACTTATGTGTAAAAAATATAGCGAATTTGTTCGGAACATGAGCACCCTGAAATGCTTCGCTGATATATGACATGAAATTGTTCATGTAACCATGGTGACCGGCAAAAAATTGAAAAACGGAGTTAGGCCACTTTCAAAATAAACGGCTCAAATCTTTACGCGCATCAAATAATGATGAGAGAAAGAGAGGGAAGGTGGATAATACTTGGCTTCCAGTTACACACGATGAAATGAAGGCCTACTATGCGCTTTGTATTTTGATGTCGCTAGTCAAAAAATCAAATATACAAATGTACAGGTCCAATCGAGAAGTGATAGAAACTCCTATAATTGGGAAAGTAATGCCTTTCAAAAGATTTCGACAAATATCACGATTTTTACATTTCTCCGATAATGAAACGACAGACAGTAACGACCGCTTTCGAAAAGTAAGACCAGTCATCACTTCTGGAACGAAAAATTTAATAAAATTTACACACTGGGTAAAAATATAAGTATCACTGAATAATTAATGAGATATAAAAGGCGCGTAATATATGAACAATTTAATCCGTCAAAACGAGCGAAATTCGGATTAAAAATATACAAATTATGTGAGATACATAGTGAGTTCTGCTGTAGCTTTAAAATATATACTGGTCGGGATAAAAATCAGCCGAATGATGATAGTGCATCACAAAATATTGTCGTGGAATTGATGAAATCCGTAGTAAACAAAGAACACACATTGTTCCTTGTCAGTTGGTACTCCTCCCCCGCTTTCTTTCAACAATTACACAGCGAAAGCAAACAGCTTTGCATTTCAAAGAATGCCAGAATGTTTCATAAAGTACTATACCATGTCGGACTATTAATTTTTAGAATTGTAAGTATTTTTTAATAAAATAGTTATTTAGGGATTCATATAACCAAATTGTTTGTTTATATTTCGTATCAGAATAATATATATATATATATATATATATATATGTATAATAAAATTTTTGTTTTTAAAGTTTTTGTTTCAAGCTCATTTTAATTCAACAAAGGCACAATAGCATAAAGTAAATAAGCGCCCGGCTGCTTCACAGGTTGTCATAAGATATCATTTGTTTAAAGTTCCGACGATACGTCTCCATCGCTTCGGCTCCTTTCATGTATATTTGTCGGCACCATTTGGGCTCGAAATTTTCCGAATTAAATGGTACGGCAAGGGGTTAAAATCATTTAAAGTACAGATTTTTTTAACCTATATCTGAATTATTTAACTTATTCAAAACTTTTTGAGGATATATATATATATATATATATATACTTAAAATATTGAAATTATGAAATGTTTATAATAAAGTACATAATACAATTTAAATTCATTATATTTAATAGAAATTGTACTGAAATTACTTACCTCATTTTATCCTAAATCATTTATATATATATATATATATATTGTGCTGGCACCTAAATGATTGTGAATTTTGTCGATAGATTCTTATTTAAAATCCGCAATGACTTAGTTGCCAACCCAATATAATGTACATTGTATTACATATGCATATTCTTCGTATGTTTTGAATAAAACAAGCAACAAGAATAAGACAATCGCATAAGCGACGAATTAAAAGTAATATTTATGGTGCCCTTTATAAATCCTTATATATATACGATCCTGAATGCATTCACGTTGCTGTCTAGCATTTTTCTTGAGTACTAATTTATACACTTTGTGACTCGCAAAAGCAAACGCCATCTTAGAAATTTATTTACAAAAGATCAAAATACATATCATAAAAGATTATTAGCGTTACGTATCATAGAATATTTATATACATTTTGATATAATTGTGCCTAATGAGTGTCTTATTGATTATTTTTTATCTATCTACTTTTTACTTTTACCATTAATCTATTTTATTGTTACAATTCATATAATTCTAATCGTCTTTTATTTTAATCTATTGGTTTAAATATAGGATTTTACAAGATTATTTACTTTCTAGGAATAGATGCATATCTAAAAAAATTATTTTTATACGCATATGTACTATGACAGATTTATATTATATATTATAAACAATCAATGGAGTGTAAACTATGAATGAATAAATATTTATTAATTATATAACGAATAATTATTTATTAATTATACATTGTTGGAATCTTTTCCTTCATACAAATTATTTTATATTACATTGCCTCCCGTAATTTGAATTTAATCCAAAGACCACCATGCGCACGTAAAATCATTCTATATCTGATATCTATCGTATGTTTGTTCGCAATGGGTTCTAATATAAAATTTCGAAGAATTGAACTAATGAGCACTTTTATTTCCAATATGGCATATTTGTATCCTGTAAGAGGATGGATAATTTGTAGTGAGAATTGAAAATGTTTTGACGTGACACCATATACTTCATATATCGTTATTTCTTACCAATACAATTCCTAGGACCGGCACTAAAAGGAATATGAGCGTACGGATGCAATTTTTCGCTAGAGTTTTGTGGATCAAAACGTTCTGGCTTAAATGATTCAGGATCTGAATAATATCGTGGCAATCGATGCGTAAGATAAGGTGAGATAAAAACAGAAGAACCAGCCGGTATCATTTGACCACCTAAAAAAAGAAGAAAAATATAGAGACCCAAAGAAGATGTTTATCATATGGCCCTAATGTGATAGTTTATAAAGAACGCCTAATACCAATTTTTGTATTCTCAGTGAGACATCTAGCTATTAACGGTACGGCGGGATAAAGTCTGAGCGTTTCTTTTATACACATCTCCAAATATTTCATCTCTTTCAAAGACTTAATCGACGTCAAAGTATCGTTTTTGCTGAAAATTTCATCCAACTCGTTGACACATTTTTTTTGGCATTCGGGATGATTTGCCAATAGAAAGAGCATGCATGCCGTTATCGTGCTGACGGATTCTAAACCAGCCAACATAAATGTACTGCATTCGTTTAAGATGGCTTCGTCATTGAAAAAAGAATACTTTTGTTTTATGTTGACCATATACTCCAACAGAGATATCCTTTCGTTTTTTGTTTGCGTTTTCGTTCCATCGTTTGTCATAACGGAGGAATTTAGTTGCTTAGATTCTTCTATTTTTTTAATAATATTGTAGCAATAGGCAATATAATTTTCAGATTGTTGCTTATCAATTTTCGACTTCTTAGTCAATTTATATAATGATTCGAACAATAGCCACGGGCGCTTCAAACGATAAGATGCGAACATTTCGTTCCTGAGGTATTAGAAATAGTTGGCTGATTATGTTAAACAGAATTAATTAATATATAAAACTTACACTTTGAATGGAAGCACGCGCGTTTCATTAGTCTTATTGTTCTCTTTAATCAATTTTAAGCCTAGGATAGTTTCGGCCTGTATGTTATAGACGACGTCGTTGATCAATTTAGTGATATTCATGTCCTGATTAACATTATCACGTAATCTTGATATCAAATATTCGGCGTGCTCGACAAAGGTTTCAGTGAACTTTTCAAGCCCATGAACGTTGAAAGCCTCTTGAAGTATCTTCCGATGCATTTTGGCGGTCTCACCGTCATTTATTATTAAACCTCTTCCAACGAAATTACGAAATAGAGAATAAACAAATGGCTTACGCGTGTGTTTAGAGGTACTGAGTACAATTTGAATGTCTTCAGGTTGAATGATCAGTATATACGGTATAATAGTTACCCAAATTCTGATCATATTATACGTTAAATATTTTTTCGCTTCTTTCTCAACTAAGAAACGAAAAAGTACAGAATTAGAATAAAACGAAATCATTTCTCTTCTCTATTATTTGTTTTGGGAGGACTTACCATCTTCTATAAAAAAATAATGAATATTACCAATCAGCGGTAATGCCGGTGGTCCATTGAGACTAAGAGAGATTTTTACCAGTTTAATGTAATTTCTCAGATGATATATAACATAAAAGAAGATCAACGCTATGAGGTAGATCCATAAGTTTGATGTTATTAATTTCCACTGTTAATATTTCAAACGTTATATCAAGAAACGAGATCTCTCTTTCTCTCTCTCTTTTTAACACAATTAAGAAAGAACAATTACTTACAATTTGTATATTATTTAAGGCCATGGTATTCTTCGACTACTCAACGTGCTTTCTACGAAGTAACAACACTTTACTCTCAAATACAGCATCAGATCAACTAATTCTTATATTTCTTAATCACGTTGTATTAGTATATATAGGTGGAAATTTACAGGAGTGGGAGTTATCGTTATATTTATGTATGGTACTTTAAATTCAAAACATACTTTCTTGGTATTCATTAGCAGATAAGATATAGAAAATATTTCTTATTAGTTTCCTCATAGTTTATATTAAGTATTCATTATCTTAAGGATAATAGAGTTATCTACCGACCTTTATGTAAATATTTATTGAGAAATGAATTGAATTGCTTTATATAAATTATTATATGGATAACTTATTGACATAAAAAATGTGATCTAAACACCTCATTCTTCTTGTCAATTTGAAATTTACATACAGTTAGCCCCATAAGTATTCGGACACCGTAGTGATTGCAAAATTATCGCTTCATATAATTATTTATCATGTGTTTAACGAATTTATTTTGTTATAATAGATTAAAGTACTTATTCCAGTACACATACTTACAAAAATATGTACTTTATTTTTTATTGTTTCGTACATATGTATTAAATTTTAATCAAAATTAAACACAATTTTGGGGTCTCAAAAATATTTTTGAACATTTAACAGTTCATAACTATTTAATAATACATAAACTAAATTATAACAATTTAATAATATTTTGTTGGTTGTCCTTTTGCCTCTGAAGGAGGATGTAACTCCACTTCGGAGCAATTATATAATAAATATTCTTGAACGTTCCGAGATTTGTGTTTCGTATCATTGTTCTGATAAAACTTAACATTATCAAAAAGTAAAAATTTGTCGAATACATATTTAAAAATAATTAGTGAATACTTATATATTATATTATTTTACTACAAATTAAAACATGATTTCATTTCGAAGCTAACTATGAAGTAGAATTCCCAGCACTTTTTTTACCTGGTTTCTTTTGTAAGACTGGTCCACTTTATACTATTTCGACCATTACTACTATTACTATTACTACCACTGATAATAATAATAATAATAATAATAATAATAATGTACTTAAATATTATTTATATACATCTAGATATTACTTAATACATTTTATATCAAAATAGTACAGACACTGAGCTTCGAATGCTCGTGAGTAAGGAACAGCGTGGAAACAAATCCATAACGATATTAAGGTAGTAAGGCAAGGACGAAAACAAAAGAAACTGTTTGTACTTTTTTTCATATGTCGTTTTTATTAGATGTTTCTATTCAGAAGAGTCATGTGTTGAAATTATCAAGGATACGATTTGATAAAAATTCATGTAAAACGGTATATTTTTCCTTTTTGTGTTATCAAAAATTACCGTTATCATATGTGTCATGATGTATATAATACAAATATATTATTCTCTACTTCTTCCTATTATTACTGTTATTATTTCTATATTATTATATTACATATTATTAATATAGTAATGATAGTAGTAATAGTAATAATACGAAGTGAACCCCTACAGAGGAAACCATAACAAGATAACCCTGGAAGAAAAATCTCGTAGATACGTTGGAAACGAACTCGTATTTTGATATTTATTAAAAATAATATATAATATATATATATTAACTAATTATGTGTGGGGATGGTGAGGAGACGTGGGAGCATGTGTTAGGAGAATGTAGGATCAAGGAGGATGGGGAGAATTGGTGGGAGAGAATGAGGGAGGTGTTGGAGCAAGGAGGAGAAGGTAGGTGGTGGATAAAGGAGCTGGAAAAGAAAAGAGGGGAAGAAAGGGTGGGGGAAGAAGGGGGGAATGGAAGAATGGGAGTGTGAATCTGAAAGGAGGTGAATGTGTGTATGTATATGGTACTAGAAGCTCATGGTCAGGGAACTAGAGCTCTCTCTCTCTCTCATATAGTCAGTTTAGATATTTAATAATTTTAGTTGTTATATTAGGTTAAGTTGTTATTTGATTAGTAGTTTATATTAAGTTGACTAGTAAGTAAGATAATTGTAAGTTAGTTATGAGATAGCTTTAGTTAAACGTAAGTTAGATGTAAATATAGGCATAGGTGTGGAGGATAGGGAGATTGATGAGGAGGTTGTGAAAGGATTGTAAGAGGTTTGGGTACGCTTCTCGGGAAAAGCGCTTACAAACCCTGAGGGGAGGCATAAAAAATCTATCTATATTAAGTAATTATTAATTTTTAAAAAATAATCGACAAATGTATATACTTTATATACATTATATACTTCACGTACATGAGCATACGCTATTCAAGCGTGAATATAAAAATCAGTAGTAGAGTTACAAGCTTCATCTCTTTTGCTGCAAATTTCGAGGGGCGCCACAATACTAAACTTCTTCTTCGCTAAAAATATAGGTTACACCATTTACGCCATTAAAGAGAACCGAAGTAATACTTGACCAATTTTGATGAACATGGTTTCATTTTAAAGACGAAGGTTTAGTCTACCGTAACGTTTCGACGGATTTTTGAAAAAGTTTCTTTTTTTTTTTTAATCGTGTTAAATAATGGTATTTTTTCGAGAATAGTTTATGTACAAATAGAAAGCTTTTTTAAAAATTCGTCGAAACGTTACGGTAGATTAAAACTTCGTCTTTAAAATGAGATCATATTTGGCAAAATCGGTCATGAATAACGTCTGTTCTCCTTGCTGGCGTAAACCATTAAAAAAGAACAGGGGTAATGAACAACCTAAATGATTTCACGTAATACTCATTTATTATTGCACGCTTTGTACGTCCGTCTTCCACGTCCTTCTAATGATGAATAAAGCGTATGAGACACGTTCACTACGTCTACTGAAAGCATGTACGGATCATCGGATTATCATGTACGGATTATCAAAGATAAAAGAACAAAGCTCTAATTATATTTATGTCCTCAGAAATTAAGCATTGTTTATTCTATATGTTTTGTATTATATATGATCTATCTGTTATACGTATGCATGTTAACGTACGTTTAAAAAATTATTATAATAGATGTCAATCTATTCATTTTTTATAATTACTTTTGTTTCAAAATTCTCTTATTTTTATTATTTAAATAGGTGTACGTTTATTAATTTAAAATCTATCTATTCTTCTTATGCAAAGTTAAGAAATTTGTTGAATATTCTTAAGATTTTTTGAAAATATCTAATTCTAATATATTTACATATCCTCCTCTTCATATTGCAAATAAATCGTTTTGCATTTTTATAATATACATTGATATTTGAAATTTTCTTATCATGGAATATTGGAGTTTAATACGGAATGATGTATTCGGTAAGATTCTAAAACATGTAAAGGAACATGTAGTGAAATTTTGAAATATTTAAAATATTGTCAAATTGCGCAAATTTATTTTAAGCGCAATTTTGTTTTTAAATTCAAAGAACATTTTCTTACATATATAAATAATTTCTTTGAATGTTGTAAAAATTACTTATCATTTATTATTATATAATCACATTCCATACTGCAAACAAATTCTTAATTACATATAAATAATAATATTAAATAATACATGCAATAATATAAAAAGTAAGAGAAAGGAAAGTATAAAAATTAGCACTCTATATTCTATCAATAATAACAATTCAGGCACACATGATTTCGTTCAGTATCATATCTGCAAAGAAACGTAATAAAATGCAAAAATAATGAAAATATTACATTCAATGAATATGCAATCGAAAACTACTTACATGGGTAAAGAACAATTTTGACAGAATAGTTCGCAACATTTGATACACTGACATAAACAAAAAGAACATAATACTTGATCACAGTAAGAACATTTGTTCGTTGAACTTGAATCTATTACTCGGCAACATCCGCAAAGGTCGACTTGTGCATCCTAAAATAAAGTCATCTTTAAATCAAACCAACAAACAAATAACTTTATAAATATGTACATACGCATATGACTTTATCACTGTTCTCTAATTGTAAATTACTATTTAAAATCATTTGTTTTGAGGTACGTTCAGGTTTCATTTCACGAGAAGTTAGTTTTGTTAATGGTAATTCAGTTAAATCCATTTCACTAGCATTCAAATTCTGTGAATATTCTTTAACACCTTCTTTTAGTAAATTCAAGGTTTTATCTGGATACAAAGTATAATAAAAACAAGTATGAAGATAAAGCTGAACTTTAAAAGAAACAATATTTCCAAAAATAATCAAAATATAACCTCTTTACCATAGACTTGCTTCATTCGTTCTTTCTCAGCAACCCCATTATTAATTTCTCTTTGTCCCACGTGTACTTTTAATTGGGGAGGTAAATTTTCCTCGTAAGGGCAAGCTCGTTTTGTCATGTTTATTTGATTTATAAAAGAATATTAACTTTTAATTTAAAGATAATCACAGATGAAAGTAACATAACCACAACTTATCATCCCATAGTTGTTCACTTCAACGATCTACATATATTCAATCATATTATTCTAAATTAAATCTTCAATATAACTACACAACAGATTATTCGAATTAACAATACATTCTCGATGTTTAATAGAAATTCAATATTTGTAGGTCAAAAGTATATGATGTGTCATTATAATATGATTGATACAAAATTAAACCTAAAAAAAAAATTCAAATCAAATACATATATATACAAACACAACACACACACACATACAACACACATATATGTATGAAATATCGAACGTTACCATTTATCTTTTTTCCTTTATCCTTAACATATTATTTCCTCTTCTAAACGGGTTATTTTTCATATATAAAAACATACGATGCATCACTTCGACAAGAATCTCTTCGAAGTTGTTAATTTTTCTCCTTTCCAAATCATTCATGCGTAGATTTGTGAAATGTTATGCATATATCATATTTCCCCCATCCCCTTTATCATCCATGAATCTTTAATTTGGAACGAAAGATTCGACGTTTAGGAACGAATAAACAAACAAAGAAAATGTTTACCTCTTTGTAAGACGCAACAATGTTTATCGATGATACAAGATGATAAACAATCGATGAAGGATTCAAAATGCGACGACTTTAGTAATATTTGTTTATTAGTAATGTTGCATTATTATTATTACTTTTATACATATTTGATATTGGCCATCAACAAATATGTTACAATTCTTTTTCATCTCCTATCCGCGTCGTTATCTTTCTTTCGTTTGCTCGAAAACTAACGACATACGTATCTTATCTTTTTCTTCATCTACTTATTCTTCTTTTTCCTTTTCTTTCATTCTTTTTTTCTTTCTTTCTTTTTTTTTACCCCATTATAATAATATATAATAATTTATAGTCGTAGCATGACAAACATTAGTATTTAATTGCAAAATGCGATAACTGTGTGCACCGCAATTATCAGCTCGTTCCACAAGTAAACCGTGTGAAATAACATTAATTTGTAAATGAGTCAATATATAATAATACGTAAAAATAAACCTATAACAAACGATAAATATACATATCATATATATATATATATATATATATATATATATATATATATACACATACATACATGTATAAATCGCTTCTCTCTCTTTGGTAACCGTTGTGTGTCTAATAAATTACAGCGAACATTGTACACGAAAAGAGATCACCATTATGCGCCTCTTAATTATTCGGGAGATATAATTCTAAGAAATATAATAATTAATCTTAGCTTCCATTTTGTTTACTTATTATTAGCAAGACTGTGAGACACTTGGATCACAATACGCGTACACCGTTGCTGGATTATTATTATTATTATTATTATTATTATTATTATTATTATTATTATTATTATTATTATTATTATTAATTATTAATATTATTAATTATTATAATAATTATTATTATTATTAAGAAAAAGACGGCGAACTTTTCTACTTCGAGGAACACGGATTGAAGGGTTATGTGTTGTTTGTTCATCGTAAAAAAATAGATCACTGCAAGTGCACTGAATACGTGGCATACGGGTACGTTGTTCGTTTATGCGTACAAAATTACGCGATAAAAAGGATTACGGTGAGGAAAGTCGACAAGAAAATGGTGATCGTACAAGGCAAATAGGATCGAAGGATCAATAATTTCGAATTTGGCGCCACGTTGACGAGAACAAATTCGTAACGCTCTCAATGTTTTAAACCTAACACGTACTTACTAACGTCGATTTCGTTTTTATTTCTTCCTTTTTTATATAATGTTCAATAGAATCTTTCGATTCTTTCGTCCATTCAACGCTAAGTATTATTATCCAATTGAAGAGCTACATACATATGCTACATCTATGTACACATATACATGTATGTTTATAAAGATTTCAATAAATCGATCGATTTGATATTTTACTTGCGGTTCTCAAAATGATAACTCTCGAATCGGTAATTATTCCATCGTTATACCACATTCGTGTTTCCTTCTCTTTGTGTAATATAATGTGCCTTGTGCGATTCGTATTTTCTCGTGCAGACTTTTCTTCTAATGAAAGGAGATTTTTAAGCGTTAGACGAAGAAACCGATAAGCATCTCGATTATTTTCTTTTTGATGGATCTGGTGTGCAGAGTGAGTACAAAATACATACACACAAACACACACATATATATATGCATACATACATATGTGTATATATATATATATATATATATATATATATATATATATATATATATATATATATATATATATATATCGTATATTATGTGTGTGTCCTAATGTATACTTTTGTATGTTTCTTGTATGTTACGTGTGTCTATGTACGTTTTTATATGTTTTTTTCACTGTCCACCCCCTGTCCTGCCCCCACCCTCGCACCCGCCACCCATCAAAACGTCTCTGTGTTCTCTCTTTTCTTTATTCGATTAACAATTATAATTTTCGTGTCGTTTATTTACTCGACTATGTAATTACATTGATTTTAATTTAAATTAAACCGAATTAACCTCGCACCTCGGAATTAATATGAACGAAACACCATGATCGAGAACGATCGTTCGCGGATGAGAAGGTCGTTGTTTGAAAAAAAGAGAGAAAAGAAAGAAAGAAAGAGAAAGAGAAAGAGAAAGAAAAAGAAGGAAGAAGAAAAAGAAAAAGAAGATTAAAAATGAACTGTGATAAAGTAGCGATTTGAAGAATAAGCGTGTGTGTCGTCGTTGCTATTTCGAAAATTAATTTCTCGTTTCGTTATTATAAACGTCCTCAGCTCGACGGCACGCATCCGATATATCCGGATACAATCTTCTCAATAATTTCTTTTCTCCCACTTCTATTTTTCTTTTCTAGGTTTATTTTTTTTCTTTTCTTTTCTTTGTTTTCTTTTTTTCTCTGTTTTCTTTTCTTTTTTTCTTTTCTTTTCTTTGTTTTCTTTTTTTCTCTGTTTTCTTTTCTTTTTTTTCTTTTCTTTTCTACTTTTTCTTTTTCTTCTCTTCCAATCTATGAACGTGTGTACGTCCTATATACATACAAATTACATTGAGAAGCGCAGATAAAATCGAGCGAAGCTTTGTTTATTACAAATTAGAAGAGTTTACGTCATTTCGTCTTTTATGGAGAGAGAGAGAGAAAGAGAGAGAGGAAGAGAAAAGAGAGTAAGAAAGATTGACAGATAGATAGATAGATAGACAGAAAGTGAATGAGAGAGTGGGTGAAAGAGAGAAAGAGAGAGAGAGAGAGAGAGAGAGAGAGAGAGAGAGAGAGAGAGAGTGTCTTTGCACTCACAGTCGTTATTGTCAGTTGTCATGGACGTTTTACTGAATATTACCGACATCGGAATGATCGAATCGTTGGACACACGAAAACCATCTATCTGATATTATATATAGAAGAGAAAGCAAAATATATATGTATCTATATGTATATATATATATTTTTTTTCTTTCTTTTTTTTTTACTTTTCAATCTCCTCCTCCTCCTCCTCCTTCTTCTCTTCCTCCTTCTCATCATCATTATCATCATCATCATTATGTACCTTCTCTTTCTCGGAGAGTCCTCTCAAATCATTTCGAAAGTTGTCAACATTTCTATATTCCGATCATTCTTTTTCCTTTATCGTGATGATTACCATGGTTAGTATGCCATTTTCTAATGTAAATGCAGTGAAGTTTTTTTAAAATAACCGTAAAAGCGGTCTCATCTTTTATCTTTTTTATTATCATTATCATTATCATTATCATTATCATTGCTATTATTATTATTATTATTGTTGTTATTATTATTATTATTATTATTATTATTATTATTTTTATTTTTTTTCTTCATCATCTTTCTTTCTTTCTAATTTTTTGTTGTTTTTTTTCAACTACGCCTAAAATGTAGATCATATTAATAAATATGTGTGTGTGTGTGTATTAGCTATCTCGTCTGAATGCTGCACGACGAACGTCAGTTAACGTTATCGGATGATGATCATCGTATAGATTAGGCTAAAATCGTTATTACATTAACGAAAGTTCCCGATGGGTTTTCCTTCTGTTCTTTTCTTTTCTTTTCTTTCCTTTTCTCTCTCCTTCTTTTTCTTCTTCTTCAATATATCCTCTGAATACACGAATTGGATTGTATTACGTCCTGTAATACGGATAATACGGACGTTAGATTGTTTAACAATACGAATATAATTATATCGATTCATTATAATAAGAGTATGGATGGAACGCGATATAATATCATAGGCAAAGACGAGTAATGTAGCTGTTAATTATAATAGGAGTACGATTGAACGTTTTTAATGTGCTTATTAACGAGCACCATCGACGGATCATTTTCTTCGCGTCCTTAACCCCTTGACATATAAATAAAAAGCGCGTCGATGCGTCAGAAGAATACCATTTAATTTTCCAAGTAAAATTTTGAATAAATTAGGAGATGAATACTAAATATTTAAGAACAAGGTATATCCTTTCCCTAAAATGGGTTCGACTAATTAAAATTCGACAGTCTAAACAAAACAGCATCGACGTATGACTGAAACAGTTAAAGAATCTAATAATGTACTGCGCGGCATACGCCGAAGACAGTTCTTGACGTCTCAGAGATGTCAAAGTCTACAATGGCACATGAAATGAATGACACCTCCCAGACGACATTGTATGTCAAAGGGTTAAGACCAAGGAAAACGAGAATTTATGAGTTATTACGCTTTTCCTTTTCGTAATATAGAGAGTCTTAAAGAAGACTAAAGTTATCTATATTATTATAACTACATTATTGTATTCTATACAGTATTATTGAAAGGGAAAGAGAGAGACAGATATATATATATGTGTGTGTGTGTGTGTGTGTGTGTGTGTGTGTGTGTGTGTGTGTGTGTGTGTGTGTGTGTATAGACAGAGAGAGAGAGAGAGAGAGAGAGAGAGAGAGAGAATATGTGTGTGTGTGTTATGTGTGTCTACTAGATCGTTTTGAAATCTTTTAACAATGATTTTCTTCTACATATAGGTAGTATTTTATAATACTACAATACAGGTAAACGATAGATTTTCGGTTCCTTTTCTATTATATCAATTAACTATATAATCAAATTGATATATAGTCAAGATGAAATAAAATGAAATAAAAGAATGAAATAAAAATTTTTCTTTTCTATATACGTACTTATGTATGTATATATGTATATATGTACATGTAAATAAAAGATGTTGGTATTTGGAATACTTTCTTTCGTATATAATGTAAATGAGATAAAGGGAGAAAATTATAGTATATTGATATAATGAAAGTATAATAGTTGTAAAAGTGATAGCAAAAGTATAGTAATCATTTTTTAAGAACGAACAGACGGGTTTATCGAGTTAACGTAATGTTCGAGTTTAGAGTAAAAGTTTAGTGACGAAACTATGAATGACTTTTTGTTTGACAATTTTTTTTTTCTTTTTTTAAAGGCGAAAAACTAGTTTTCTTTTAGTTACAGGTATGTATCTACGTATATATATATATATATATATATATATATATACACACATACACATACACATACATATAAATATTTAGGTCATTTTTGGAATACATAGGTGCATAGAATGATCTTCGTTACACTTCGATTACACATGAAGAAAACACAAATTTTTTTCATTTACATATTAATAACAACGATTAATTTATCTCCATGGATTTTTTCTTTTCTTTTATCTTTTTCTTTCTTTCTTTCTTTCTTTCTTTCTTTCTTAAGTGCTTTTTCTATATCATTAAATTAGGGGATATATTATATATTGGCTCGAATACCCTGGTTATACACGTTGAAGAAGTACATATTTATCTCTCTATCCACTTCCGGTCCACTTTTATTATTAGGATAAGACTTCTTTTTATTTATTCGATCAATATTTTTAAACAATTTGGTCATATATATATATATGTTTCCATGACCTCACCATTTATTTGATAAAATACTTACCATTAATTAACAAAAATATTGATCAAATACATAAATAGAAGCGTTACAATAAACTATAAAACGAGACGCCTCTCATTGTTATATTCATCGAATGAAAATATTATATTCATGATATTAGGAAAAGCGTCATATCTCAACGATTGAAAAAAGAATATCTCAATTTATTTCACGTCTAAATATTCTCCGTTTTTCTTTTGCTTCTTTTCCTTTTTTCTCTTTTTCTTTTTTTTTCATTTTTTTTTTTTTGAAAACGTTTTAAACAACATTTTGTTGATATGTGCTGCAATGAAGATATTCCGGTCGATATTTTTGAAAACATGGGATTTTGACGCATTACGGTCAAACTTGACTTATGTACGTCTGAGAAGTTTCTTTCTTATTATATTTTGTTGTTGTAACAACGATAATTTAACGATGATCATTATTACGATTGACGTATCTTCTGCTCGTCGGAGGAATTAATTGCTTTCTTTCCTTTTCTTTTTTTATATTGTTTCATGTTTTCTTGTCGTCGGTGAAATAAATAAATAAATAAATAAATAAATGAAATAATAAATAAATAAATAAATAAATAAATGAAATGAATAAATAAATAAATAAATAAAAATATTCATTCAAACATACATACATACATACATACATACATACATACATACATACATACAAACATACAAACATACACATATATCGAAGCGTCGTCGTTTGTTGATACGTGGCAATTTTTTATTTTTTTTGTTCTTTTTTTTGTATTCATCGACGCATTTCCTCATACGAAAAGTCTCTCGAGGGAGGGACCGGGCAAAAATTTGTTCAACGTGCTCGCAAACAAAGCTGAGTAATAAATAAGCTTCTTTATTTTTTTTTGTTTTTGGTTTTTGTTTTCGTTTTTGTCTCATAGATTTACCTAATAGCATGACGTAGTATAAACTAAAAAGAAGCGACTAAAACGATATGAAAAAACAATATCAATATTTAAGATTTATCTACTAAATGACTTAGAAATAGAGATAGAGATAGATAGATAGATAGATAGATAGATAGATAGATAGAGAAAAAGAGAGAGAGAGAGAGAGAGAGAGAGAAAAAGAGAGAGAAAGAGATTTACTAGGTACATTACAATTAAACGAAAATTTCACTAAAACTTGACTAGCTAAGTAGACTTACTGCATCGTTTGCGATCGTAAATATACACATACATATTATACATATATATGTGTATGCATATATATATATATATATATGCATTGTAAATAGAGATGTTTTACATGTTATGTATGAACATATATATACTCATTTGCCTATATATATATGTATGCGTATATGTTTGGTTTCATCCCGTGACGATCGTATGATGCACGACATAGTCCAGAGAGGGAGAGAAAAAGAGAGAAAATGTATGTTGGAGAATAAAGATAAATAGAGATAGATAGATAGATAGAGAAAGAGAGAGAGAGAGAGAGAGAGAGAGAGAGAGAGAGAGAGAGAGAGATAGAAAGATCCACAAGGGATCCACAATTACACGATCGCTTTCGAAGCACAATAACAATAAATAATCTTAAATCACAAGCGAGAGAGAGAAAATGTTGTGTGTGTGTGTATATCTTACAATAGATAATATAATGCCGAGAAACAATGGTGCACCGATTACCGATATGTGCGATGTTTGTGTTTGTGTCTCTAAGTGTATGTGTGTGTGTGTTTGTGTGTATTGTGTGTATGTATTTCATGTGTGTTGCATCATTAGCGAATCATATTCGTCAGGAATGTCTCGTCGTTTCGATCGAAGTTTTTTTTTTAAGAAAATATGCAATATCTTCGAGGAAGAAATTTTGTAACGATCGAAATGTCGAGATTATCATTGAAACGTATATAGATTTAATGGTGACACGAGCTTGCGTAAGTGTAGTATACGTACTTAAGAACGTAATTACATATGTGTACGTATGTGAATACATACGTAAATACGTAAGTAAATACATACATAAGTTACACATGTTAAGAAAAACATGGCAATAATAATAATGATAGAAAAACGTGCATTAAAATCAATCGATCGATCGCGAATCGCCCTTATAAATTGTATAAAAATCTCCCTATATATCATCAATCGTCGTCCGTCGGCCTATAGTTTTATCTATCAATGTTTCTTACGATTTAAATGGTGTCGTGAATTTCTATTATATTAATATGCCTGCAAGTGTGTTGATCTCACGTTGAGATCTCTGCGAACAAGGTATTAATACTTAAGTTACGCGCGCGAACTTTAAACAAGATGGCCGATGGTCGATAATCCATCGAGCATCTTCTCTTATCTGCTTGTATATTTACACACACATATATATATACATACATACGTACATACACATACATAAATATATATACACACACATATATATACGTACATATATATATATATATACACACACGTGTTAACATGAAAACAATGTACACGGAATTTTTGAGATATTTATTTCAATTTCTATAATCGCAGATATCGATTTTTCTAATTTGTTGACTTTTCTCTATTTTCTTGTTTTTTTTTTGTTTCTTATAGAGAGAAAGATCTCTCGAAAAAAAAGGATTGCAGAAAAGATTGATCACGCGCGTGCTTCTATCATCTTGATCGCAGAGTCACGGCGACACGCAAAAGCGAATCGAAAAATAAATGGGAGACACGTGAGAGGTTAGCGAGTATTCCGTTATTTTCGTACAAATACACCCACGAATACAATTACATATTTACGCGCTTGTTAGCTACAACGGGATCAAGAGACAATTAACTAATCTTCTCCCATCCCCTCTCCCACATGATCGTTTTTCTTTCTTTTTTTTCTTATATTTTTACTCAGCATAGTCTTCCATATTTGTGATTTGTTTTCCCATCACACGCGGGTCCGTAAAATTTATTTCGGATTCATCGGAGTATTGAGCTTCCTCTCTCTTTGCTCTTCCTTCCTCCTCCTCCTCCTCTTCCTCTTCTTTTTCTTTTTTTTCTTCTTTTTCTTCAATTGTTATTTTTTTGTTTTTATTTTTGTTTCTTAAATATTTTTTGGTTAGTTTCGCACGATATAAAATCCTAGTTTAGTATGGCCGGTAATTTGTTCCATCTTTACTCTTTCTCCTTCCTCCTTTTCTTACTCTTCTTCTTTTTCTTCTCTTTAAATTCCCTAATTTTACTTCCCCCCTTTTTCCTCCTTATTATTTATCGTTTTTATTATTATTAGTATTATTATTGTTGTTGTTGTTGTTGTTGTTGTTATTATTATCATTATTATTATTATTATTATTATTATTATTATTATTAATATTATTATTATTAATGTTATTATTAATATTAATATATTATTATATTATTATAATATCACTTATCATATATATATATATATATATATATATATATTATCATATATATATTTATATATATGTGTGTATGTGTGTGTTTTTAGTTTTATATTTATCCGCAATAAGTAAATAGATAACCGCAAGCTTACATCTAACTTTCCAATTTATAAGTAGCGGTGTGACGTAATACTAAATTAGATTCGTCTCGACTATCTAATTATATAAGAACCCTTATTACAATGAAACCCTTTACGAGTTTCTTGCACATCCTTGTAGCTCGTGATACTGCGAATTCGCTTTGTAAAGCTTGCGAATTTGAAATTCTGATTACGATGTCGTATGCGTTTTTAAAAATGTTTTTAACAATGAAATAATGGATAATAAGTGATGGATAGGGGTTTTGGGAAGCGCAAGGGAGGGGCGGGGAGCGGGGGTAAGATAAAGGAAAAACGTCGTTTTTCAATTCGTTCTTAGTGACTTATATATCTCTTTCGACAATGCGGAGATATTTGTTTTTCGTTCCAATTAAATCTCGTAAAAAATTAATTTCCCGTGTCGTTCGATTGATCGCGATTATTCTCAATTCTTTCGATTTCTTTTCTTTTTCTCTTTTTATTAGAAAGAACGATAAAGTTATTCCGATTGGTTGAACGACAGGAAGAAGAAAAGTCACGTAACATGGACAAACAGGTAAACAGGCAAACGAAATACAAACGATTCGAAGGATTTTCTCTTTGCTATTTTTGTTCCTTTTTTTGTTTGTTTGTTTCTTTTAGTATGGCCATCGTTCTCGTCTCAAGAGACACACATACGCATACATACATACATACATACATACATACATACAACATACGTACGCATACATACATTTTCTTTTACAAACGTACACTCATCTTTGAAATAATCGAAACAAAAAGGAAAGACAAAAGGGGATCGATGATGATCACTCGTATTTCAGCTAATCGCATAAAACAGTCGTTCGAAAAAACGCCGTAACTCTTTTCGGCTACTTATATATAGGAACGAGTCGCCGTGTGCGATATAATAATAATAATAATATATTTATGTCTAAAGCGAGAGTTAGTTATCGGTACCAACCGCTTCGACATTATAATTTTGATTCGAACAAACATTTACACATCGAATCTTCGCGCCTAAGTTTCTAACTAATTGCAGACGATTATTTTTTTTTTCAAAAGCCTAAAAGGGGCGTAATCGTCGTCGTCGTTATTTTACTTTTGTTCTTCGCGTGTGTGTGTTACTTTTTTCTTCTTTTTTTTCCAAATCACATATGAAATCTCCGATCGACCAATAATATCTGTCGAATACTAATTTCGTACATGCGTTTTCTCGCGTTGTTGTAAAATTACAAATTTATCACGAATAACAACACCGGTGGAAAAGAAACGCGACACGTTATTGTTACACGATATTTATTAACAAATTTCTTGCAACTTTTTCTTTCTTTTCTGGTTCCTTTTTTTTTCTTCTTTGCTTTTCTTTTTTTTTCTTCTTCTCGTCACACGTTATAAAATAATGTCAGCAACCACGTTCGCCTTAAAACACTTTTGTCCGTCTTTTATTCCTTTTGTTTCTCGTCTTCTTCCTCCTTTCGTCCTTCTATCTCTTCCTTTTTTTCTTTCATTTTTTATTATTATTATTTTTAATCATTTCTCCCACACTTTTATTTTTAAATCGTTCCATTAAGCAAGAAGCCGGGATAATCTCGAGATATGTCTGTTTTGAGAAAATCGTTTACGTATAATAATGATAATAATATTTGTCCTTATCGCTCATCCCATTTGCTACGTATAGAAATATTAGACGCTTATTCATCCCCGCATGTCGTCTATATATGAATTGTGATCGTAACGTTTCTTCTCGTTCTCTCTCTCTCTTCCTTTTTACTTTTATTTATTTCTTTCTTTTTCTAATACTCCATTACTGATAAGAAGCAGATGAGAAGTCGTACACGTCGCATCAACTACGTACTTATGTATGTATTTAAATATTAGTCTTCTGAAATGTTATTCTCTCGTGCGTGGAAAAAATAAATCTCTCGCCTTTCCATTTCGTCGACAAATCCTGGCCCCTTTCCTCTCTGCCCTTCTTCTCCCTCTAACCCTTTTATTTTTTCTATAAGGTATTGGCTTTCGTGACTCTTTACTACATACATAACATACATGTACATATACATGTACATATATTTATATTTATATGTATATATTTTCGCTAATTGTGTTTTCTCTTTCGTTCGTACCAGGCTCGTTCGTGTTACAGCTATTTTTTTTTTATCCGATTGATATTTTTGTTGCTTCTACGAGTTCTTTTGTTTATTCGCTCTTTATAAAAAGAAAAAAAAGAAAAAATCTAACGAGAACAGCGTTGAAAAACGAGCGTGTTTTTAACGAGAAGATATATATTTATATACATACACAAATATACAAACATTAAAAGTTTGTCTCTTGATTAAAAACTTTGAATTCGATCGCTTCGATCCGAACGATAATGGATTTGCCAGCAAGAACTCGATAGTTCTTAGCGACAATGAACATTTTGGCTTTGACATAATATTTTTTTATGTATTTTTCTGTTTGTAGAACGCGGAAATGTAATATCTTGAAACAACAAAAATCCATCATCTCATTTAGAAAGTTGTTCTGGTACTCTCCTTTACTTCCTCTTATACCTCCATATTTCTTTCTACTGTGAGTTTTGTCTCAGGAAAGTTTCAAATGTTTTTCTTTCCACTCGATATATATGTGTGTGTGTACCTGGTACGTTCGAAATAATTGAGCTATCTTGTTTTCGTTTTCTTTTTTCTGATTTAAAAATTCTTGACGAACTTTTTTCTGAATTCAACCGACTTTCCCCGAGATCACTTCGACAAGAGTTTTTACTTTTGTATCTTATTTTTTTTCTTTCTTCTTCTTCTTCAGAAGCGTCTCAGTTCTGTCGATCTTCTATTGCTCTGGTCGATCTTGAAGAAAGCACGACGGTCTTCTTCTTTCTATCTTTCTCTCTATCTGTCTGTCTGTCTGTCTGTCTGTCTCTCTATTTCTCTCTCTCTCTCTCTTTCTCTCTCTATGTCTATCTGTCTGTTTCTCTCTTCTATCTATCTCACCAAAACCTCTGAGCACTGTCCCAGATGTTCTTCAGACTCGATTGGAATTCGAAGCGTAAGTTCTGATAGTATCACGCTATGTTGTTACCACTCATCGTCGTAACGCACTTTTTTTCCGGTGTGTTTTGACTTTCGGAATTACTTCGAACCGCTTTAGGTGGACTACCTGGTGTCGGTGTTGAGTCGCCAGGTAAAGGATTGTTGTTGTTGGTCGACGTCGAACTTCTTCGGCCATTTTCGCGGGTAGGTGACTTCACATCGAACACTGATGTGTCCGATTCCATGTCCGAGTCGATCTGATAGTCGACAGATAGCAAGAATGAGAGTGAGATAGGGATAGATAGATAGATAGATAGATAGATAGATAGATAGATAGATAAATAGATAGATAGATAGATAGAGAGAGAGAGAGAGAGAGAGAGAGAGAGAGAGAGAGAGAAAGGAAAAAATAAAAATTAACAATTAATTACACTTTGTCATAATAATATTTTATCTTATATACGTATATGTTAACCATAATATTAATACTTAGTTCAAACTAAGACTAATCAAAGGGGACTTCTCTATAACGTAGGGGGTGGGGGGAGGGCTAGTCTGGGGTGGGGTGGGGCTCTCTATATAATCTAAAGTATTTTCTACGGTTTAAACGATTTTAGTGAGAGATTTAAACGTATTCAATGGAAATCACTACGTTATCGAGCAATCTAAGCGACTAATATGGGAAACGATGATTTTATTTCATTTGTTTGTTCTTTTTTTGTTCTTCTTTAATAATAGTGATAACTTTTTGCTTGATCAACGAAGAAACGATAAAAAGATTTTTACGTGAATCGAGAGCACATCGAGACCACTCTTCGGGCTTTAGCTTTCATTTTCGGCTCGCTTTTTATCCGGTACTAAAATCGAAAATCGTTATTACTGAGAAGAGATTACCGAGAGTGGTGCCTGAAATTGACGCGCAAGAGACATTTTTTTCTTTCTTTCTTCCTTTCTTTTTTTTCATCTACTATCTCTTCTTACGAGAGAATCAATTGCAATTAGATATTACACTCGTCTCATTAACGTAGACTCTCCGAGTTCGTTTAAAGTTCGTTGAGACAAGTAAGAGGACGAAAGGAAAATTATAAAAAAAAAAATAAATAAAAGAAAAGAATATCCCGATAGAAAACAATGAAAAAAAGGAAAAAAGGTAGAGAGAGACAAGACAAATATGAATGGCGAAAGGGTGATGACAAAGGTGCACTACCTTGTTGAAACAGACTACCTGTCTGGTAGCGGGATGAGGACTGAGGAATAGCCTTTCGCTGGTGTCACTTCCGCAGCTAGAACTTTCGCTCATTTCCGTGGTAAACTTTCTAGATGCTCTTGGACTCGGTGGTGCTGCTCTGCTTTGGCCGGTTAAATTCAAACCGACATTTCTAGAACATACCTGCGATTGTATGTGCTCGCAGACCCTCCTAAATCTTCGAATATTTCCTAATGGAAAAGAAACGTACGAGATGGAAATCTTTTAAATAATCGCAAATTTCGAATGAAATTGTTAAAAAAGGACTGTTGTGATTGCGGAGGGGGTAGCGGTCGTATTTTTGTTTTATCTTTTTCTTTCTTTTTTGTTTTGTTTTTCTCTCGAATCTCGACGACATCATCGAATCGGTGTTTCCAAACGTTAACAAAAGGTATGGAAGGTAGGTGCGAGGTAACGTATACCCTTAGTTCTTTCGTCCGTAAAATATACGTAGATAAGATTTAACGCGGTATGGAGAAGGCGTACGTGCCAAGGTAACATCGATCTAGTTGCGCTTGGATGGCTGCCAAATGCCAAACGCCAAACCACCTCTCTCCCTCTCTTTTTTTTTCTCTATATGTCTCTATTTCTATCTCTATCACTATCTCCATCTCTCCATCTTTTTTCTCTTTCTCGGTTTACGGTGTCTACAGTCAGACTTTGAATGGGCTTTGTACCTTCAGTTTTGTCATTCGCTTAGCCGCATCTTTCATTCGGCATAAACTCGTGACAAGGATATATACGAGAGAGAGAGAGAGAGAGAGAGAGAGAGAGAGAGAGAGAGAGAGAGAGAGAGAGAGAGAGAAGGAGAAAGACGATTCGAAGAAACGTTTTTGTTCGTTTGTATTTGGAAAAAAGAAAGAAGGAATACGTTAGGTCGTCGTGATCGAGTGATGGATCAATAATAATATAAGGATGGGGAAAAACAAGTAAGACGTTTAATATTTACCACTTAATAATGTAAAAGTAATGGCGAATAATGGCTCGTTAGACTGCTTCGTAATACCGCTTATGTCAACTTGAAATCGGACCTGCCTTTGAAACATGGCCGGTGCTGTGCTACCCTTTTTATATTCTACTCTGAACGACATCGGTGAAATCACACTGTGCGATAGTTCGGCTATCTGTAAATCGATATACATATAACAAATCGATATATACATAATAAAATTTAACGGATGAAAATTTGATGAGATGTAATATCAGATGTACGATTGAAAAGTAACATATATGTATATAAATAAATATGGGTATATGCTTACCGACAAAAAAGCGTGAATTAAATCGGCTTTCACGCTGGCCAATGGCTTTCCTTTAACGAGAACAGTAAATGTCTCGTCTTTTTCGGTTGTCATTAGACTACCAAACCATGATCTTTTCGTTAATTCCGGTGAGGATTCCGGCGTTAGATGAACCTTAGAAGAGAAAGGGAAAAATTCGAATGCAATTTTGTTGATCGAGAATTCAAAAGAATGGAATCAAATTGGAATCGATAAACGGAAACGTTTTGGGATTCGTAAATTTCTTACCTCTTCCGTACTCGTGAGCAATTTACGACGATGGAATCTGGGACTACCCAGGAAGGAATTCTTCAATGTGGTCAATCGAGATCTCCAATGGTAAGCGCCGGAACCTGCGCCAGTGTGCGGCGAGCCTGGCGGTGTAACACCGACTGCGACCACTGTAAAACGAACTAAATTTCATCGATGCGTTTTGTGTCACCTCGGATATATCGCATTGCAACACGAGGGAATTCCTATTTTTTCCTTTTTTTTTACCCCTATTAATCTGTTAACTCGGATGGGTTTTTTTAAGAGATCGTACGCGTGGATATGCGCTCCGGTATGAAATTTATTTCGATCGATTCAAAATCAAATTCTACGTGGATTGAGAGGTATAAATAACTTCAGGGTAAATTAATTTTGTTTTCAACATAAGTGAAAAGAAGAAGGAATAACTGATTTGTTTTTTATCTTTTTCTCTCTTTTTTTTTTTTATATTTTATTTTATTTCATTACGAAAGTAATTCGATAAACGAGCTCAGGTAATTTGTCTTTTTCTTTTTCGATTAACAGATTAATTGGTCCTAACGATTTCTAAATGTTTTTAATATTCTTTCGATGATATACGATTCGTAATAACGTATAAAAAGAAGAGGAAAGTTTTGACGTGAAAAAAAAAAAATATATGCAAACGAATTCTGTATTTTCTTTCTTTCTTTTTTTGTGTTAACGATACTATCACTGACTCGTTCGAAATGTTCTCCCTCAGTTCATTATCGTTAATTGTGCCGGTAATTACAAAGTTGACCCATCTGACTCCACTTTCCAGATAATGTGGAACCACTAAAAAAAAATATATATATACTTATACACACACACACACACACACACACGACTTTGGTACTACCTATTATTTTTTTAATTACTCGATTATGAATCGACCTATGACGTAGTATATCATGACAAAATATCTAAATTTTCTTTTTTTACTTTGTTAAATATTTAAGATATTCCCATTTGCGTCGCAATATAGTTTGTCTATGAAAACAATAATTCGTTGCATAGTTTTTTGTGTGAAAAAATTTTGGTCGTAGAAATGGTTTTCACAGATAGTAAATTCTGTAGATGCGAGCAAATAATATCAAAGAATATA
The DNA here is from genome assembly GCA_911387935.1 of Dolichovespula saxonica. Taxonomy (NCBI): domain Eukaryota; kingdom Metazoa; phylum Arthropoda; class Insecta; order Hymenoptera; family Vespidae; genus Dolichovespula; species Dolichovespula saxonica. Next base: position 7,963,600 of record OU426998.1, on the reverse strand, counting down.
TTCGACATTTAGGAGGACAATTTTTCTCTTTAACGTTGACAGTTTCATCGTGTTATAAATATTTATCTAACTCTTTCTCTTTACAGACACATGTGTGTGTGTGTGTGTGTATCTTCTTCTTCTTTTTCTTATACTGTTCGCCATACACCCCTTTAACGACGATTTCTCGTGCAGTATTCTCTCGTTAGAGAGAATCCACGCTTCACGGAGGTCACCTGCATATTTTAAAGCGTCTCCGCCCCGCTCGAAAAGATAAAGCATAGTACTCAGACGACGACGAGGGTACTAATGCCTTCGGCACGGACTTTGTTCGGACTCCGTGCAAACACTTCGGACGGCCGCGATTCGTTGAGTTGAAGCATTTCGCAGTATCATTGTCCAACGATGACGATTTTTCTTTCTCTGTGATTTTATCCCTTTCCCAGATAAGATCGTTTTTACGTGATCTTTGATTCCATCCACCCTCCCTTCACCTCACCCCACCCTGACGCGTGAAACTTCATCGTTCGTTAAGCTTGATAATTGTGTTATAACTATTTCGTTTATGCTTTTTCTTTTTTTTTCTTCTTTTACTTTTCTAGAAACGAACGACATTCTAATACGCAATAGAAAAAGGAAGAAAACTAGCACTATTATAACAAATAAGTAAAAATGTACGTATTATTCTATTAATGATTATTTATAACTAGAAACTCATTTGTCATACTGATAAATGCTTTCACTTGGCCAAAGATACATCGATTAAATATTTATTATAACGTATAATCATATAGAGAAATAAGTTAATATTTTCAAGTTGCGAATTGAAAATCTTTGCTATGTAAAAAGAAAGTTTCTAGTCAAAAGAAAAAAGTATTAATGTATATATTTATATTTATTTATCTATTTGTTATATTATTAAAATAAATAATTTCACGTTAGCTTTACGAATTTTATATACGTACGTATGTATGTATGTACCTATATATTGTTATATATACATTTTAATATATATTATTTTTCAGAAACATTATCGTAATTGATGTCGTCTTCGCGATAGGATCCATTTAAACATTGACACGCGATCTCGAGACGATAAACACAGGGAACTCTGACGTAATTCGATAGCCTTAGAATGTTGGGGTAGTCTGTGAGATTAGTTGGCTATGAGAAACGACTAATGCTCTTTATAGAGTATTATCGGAATCACTTTGGTATTATAGTTACTAAACAGCTTTTAGAATTTTAAATTATACCTATGTATGTGATAGGAATAAATATGGAATAGTAATAATTGATGATACTCGTATGTTAAAACGTTATAGGTTAAGTGATTTGAATACAATAATGCTGTTAGGACTAAGCTTTCGTATATACAGATTGATATCAAAAAAAGTTTCATGATTTTATGTGTACCGAATATTTCAAGAGTATTAAATATAAAATACCCGACCATCGGCTAAATCGTAAGTTTTGTGATTTTTAATTTTTCTTGTGGAACGATATACTGTATTTTTTCTATTTTAATTAATTAAATATTTTAATCAAATTATATTGAAAATAAATTATTAAATATATGTTAATAATTAACAGTTTTCTAGATTTATATATATTTATATTTATTATATATATATATCTATATATATAATAAATATAATAAATGTATATATATATCTTTTTCCTATTGCTACTAACAAAGAAGATATTCAATCAGTTTTTAAATTATAATCGACTAGTATATACGATCGATCCTTCTACATATCGTACCTTTTATACGATATACAAGAACAGGAAACGAAAAGTCAGGAAAATTACATTTTCGGAAGGACTCGACATATGAAACGTTACTGCGATTGACGGTTTCTCGATGGAAGCTACACCAAAGTGAAGAGGGAGAGAAAAGAATATATACATAGACACACACATACACTCAGATATATATATCGTTATTGCATTTGATCGTCTGGCTCGGGGAATTAGCCATTTAGCGAGTTATTATCGATTAAAGGAATTTCAAAATAAGACTTGAATGGGAAAGGATGAGAAGGATCTCTCTTTTTTTCCATCTTTCTCTCTCTCTTTCTCTCTTTTCCTCTCTCCTTCTCACTCACTCTTTTTATCTCTTTTCCTCATTCTATCTTTCTCTTTCACGCACGTGGTTTCGGTTAAAACGATGTCTGGCGCAGATATCAATTCGATTATAGAAACTCGTTTGCGTCGTCGCTGCCAAAGCAATGTATTTGCCTTTGCCCGATGATACTTTTTTTTATATCGTCTATCAGGAGGAATACGTCGGAAGTTTTCGATTAATCGATTCTGGTGGAAACTTATCCTCTATTGGTAAAGTTTATATTATCTTTGTTATAAAATTGCAAAATAGATGCTAGGAGGAATGATCGATCGATCGAAATTCATAACATATACTCTGATTTATTCATGATATCGTTCAAAGTCACTTTGTATTCCCTTTTCTAAAATTGCTTGATGGATATTCTCGTTGGAACAGCTACGCCATATTTACTTTCTTTCTTTTTTACTTTATTTTTTATTTTTTCATTTTATATTTTCTTCTTTGTTCTTTTGCATCGGATCGTTTATACAAAAGTAGCTTAAAAAGAATAAAAAATAGAAGAAGAAGAAGAAGAAGAAGAAGAAAAAGATGAAGAAAAAGAAGTAGGTTTTCATCGTGTAAGAAAACTTGTTAAGAATTTCAACGCGTATTATACACACAGAGTACAGGCAAATGAGCTTAGTAAAAGCAAATTGGATTTCTAGAGAGATAGATAGAGCGAGAACGAGAGAGCGAGAGAGAGAGAGAGAGAGAGAGAGAGAGAGAGAGGGACTCACCGGGTTGAACATCGTTCAATTCGATCCCGACGTTGGCCAGGGCCGGCGTTGGAGTTGGCACCCCTTGACTCGGAGGAGTACCATTTCCACCAGTAGTGGTTACCGCCGAAAGTCGATGCGGACTAACCGTTTGACTAATATGAGAGGTCGGCACCGATCTGTGCGGACTTAGAAGACCTGGCACGTTCGGTACGTGTAACGGTGAACCACCAGGTGTCGATGCGTGCGAGTGAGATGCGTGCGTATGACATCCGGTACTGGGCGAACGTCGTGGGTGATGCCTCGTACTGTAATAGCAAATGCATAGTTAATCTGATTTATATGACCTTTCAAAATATTCTTGTTATTAATAACGACGTCGATGTTTACGAGGAGATAGACATACGTACATATGTAACTTTATTTCGATGAAATAAAGTGACCTTCGTAAAAGATTTTTTCTTCGTTTCTTTTTCTTTTCTTTTTTCTCCCCTTCTTTTCTCTCGTTCGTAATTATTAACGTGATACTCCAACAAAGAATCAGGATAAATCTAATGAATGTTATTATTGACAATAAAAATAATATAATAAATCGTGACGATATTTAAATATAGATATACGATTTATACTATTTAATCATTCATATATAAATATTATAATTATCTAAACGAGTGGTATCGAATCGATTGGATCACTCATTTTACGTTCACGTTAATAATTATTATTACAAGTAATGATAGGTGGAACGTTAAGAGAAATAGACGAAAAAGAAAAAAGGAAAAAGAAAACAAATATATAAATTCTTAGGTCGCTTTTGCATGATCAATTGGGTCATATCTTATCGTTAAATCAAGTTTACATAATCATGATAATTTGATATTATAACAAATAAGAGGAGTAAAAAGGGAATGAATAATAAGTCATTAGAAGAAGCTCGTGGATACGTGTGTCGTGCTAATCGTCCGTATAAAACTCGCACGGCTCGCTGAACGCGCGAGGATACAGAAAGGAAAATAAAGAAAACAATGAAAAAAAAGAAAAGAAAACAGAAAAGAGAAAGAGAGAGAGAGAGAGAGAGAGAGAGAGAGAAACAAAAGGAAGGAAGAAAGAGAGAGAGAAAGAGAAAAGAAAAGAAAGAAACGGGAAACGCGTGTGATATCGAGCACGCGACACGTCCAAAGGCGTAACAACAAAGTCACGCGATATCGCAGCGTAAAGCTCTAAGGTCGTGTACGTTTGCTTTCTCGCTTCGAGCGATTAAACGTCGGCCCGATGTCCGTAAGCTTTCACGTTTCCTTCCTGATAATTACGGTAATTTCTATTATAGTTAGTAACCGTGGCTCGAGTAAAGAGCGTTTTTCTAAAATCAATTAATTTTTGGGAAAGAAAAGAAAGATACAAATAAATAAACAAACAAAATTTATTATAACGAAAAAGAAAAAATTATAGCGACCGAGCGCATAGATGATCATATCTTACCTGTTTCTCTATCGTTTTGTACAATATATTTTATCCAAGTGTTTATAATATATATGTAGTTTTTTTTTTTTAAGTGTCAATGCTCTTCGCTTGTACAAGATCGAAAAAAATGATTTTGAAATAAAATTATACGAGGAGCATTGAATGTACGATAAACTAATATGAGGAGAATAAGTTTTTCATGTCAAAGTATTATTAGCGAGGATACAATTATGCCTCACTCTTTTCTCCCCCAAAGCTGATGCTTGCTTTTTCTTCCGTTAAATTCTATTGAAATCATGTGCGACGAATATAAAAAAAAGAAAAGAACGAATATATATATATATATATAGACAGAAAATTGTAGAGAGAAAATATAATTATTTCTCGTCATACCTGATACTCAATTTTTTACGATCGAAAATTCGTTTGAAATAATGATATTTTACTGAATACAAAAAAAGGAACAGAAAAGACAAAAGAATAGAGTATTCTAGCAAAATGTAATTATCTTTTTTCGTCGGAGCCAATACATACTTTTTGCTATCAACAATTCGTTTGACACTGTTATATTTCATTGAATACAAAAAATGAATAATTAATATTAAAAAAAAAATACAAAACAAAAAAAAAAAGAAAAAAGAAAGAAAGAAGAAAGAAAGAACTGTAAGATTATAACAAAATATAATAATTGTTCGAGTTTCCTTAAAGCCAAATGTTCACTGTATCGTGATCGAAAAATGATAGAGCCGAGATCTAGGTCGATAGACCGAGTTGCGATAAGACGTTCGCCATCGTTAACATTGTTATTTTTCTTCGTTACAAAGAAATACGCCTTGTCATCGTGAATGAAAGCATGAATAAAGAAAAAAAGAAAAGTAAAAAGAGAAAAAAGAAGAAAATAGAGAGAAAGAAACATAAAGAAAGAAAAAAAAAGAAAGAAATAAAGAAAAGTATATGTAAAATCATCTTTAATTTACCTGTTATTTATTCCGTAAGTATTATCATATATTATTTCATTCAATACTTTTAAATAAATCTGATCAATATTTTTAATAAAATATTAATATCTAATATATAATGACGCAACTTAATTATTTACACCGATCCAAATATTCATATATATATATATATATATATATATATGTATGTATGTATGTATGTTTGTATGTATGTATGTATATAAAAGTAAATAAAAAACAAAAAATGATAGCAAAATAGTTATAAAAAATATAATATAATATTTTTAAAAGTGTCAATGTTCTTAACTTGTCCTCGATCGAAAAATCAATTTTCAAGTAATTACAGAAGAAGATTTTGGATATAAGAATAAATGAATATGAGGCTTTTAAAGTCAAAATATTATTGACGAGGATATAATCATATTTTTCTTTTTTTAAAGCCAATTCTCGCTTCTCAAACATTCTATTAGAATTATGTTCATAGATACTGATCATTTCTTTTACAAAATACTTGCGATTAATAAAATAATATTGATCGAACAAATAAAAGTTGTTTAATTTTACCTCGACTGTCTTCTTGGTGTCAAAGGTGAACCATGACTAATTTGTCCAAGATTTAACGCGGTACTGCCGTTAACACGACACGTGTCCACTCGTTTTCTTGGCGGATCGGCTTCCAATTGTCCCCCGGATCCTCTTACACCACCTCTCATTACCTCGAGCTCGTCCTCGCATGCTGGCCTCCTTCTTTTTCTTTCGAGCAAGAGAAAGTATATCACTTTCTCCGTGTTATGACTAGAAAAAAGGGAGGAAAGAAAGAAGAAAACAATTATACAATTCATATCGCGATCGATGTATAAGTGTAAGAGAAAAAAAACGAAACCAAAAATGAAATAAATAAATAAATAAATAAAGAAAGAAAAGAAATGTTCTGGAAATGGTATTAGAAATTCGATCGAATTTCTTATAAAGAGATAAAGTTCTAGGTATAAGGTATCTATCGATAATTCGATTCGATACATTATGCTAATCGATCGTACGAATACGAAAAGGACAAATTTTTCAATGTCAAAATATTATTAACGAGGATATAATCATTTCTCATTTTTTTTTCTTTTTTAATTTAAAGGCAATGCTAGCTCCTCAAACGATCTATTGAAATTATGTTCATAGATACTGACCATTTGTTTTACAAAATACTTGCGATTAATAAAATAATATTGATTGAATAAATAGTAATCTAATCGATATACTTCTAACTATATTAATCTTTCATAATTCCCTTCTTCGAGAATCTCTTACTTCGGACTAAGAAGTTCTTGAATTAATTTATCGCGTTCTTTGAAACATCCCAAACTGGCGATCGCTTGCAAGACGTCGGGATCGATGGCGTCAACGGACGGAATAACGTGCGTCTGCACCACGTCCATCATCGATAATTCCAATTCCAATTCTCCTTTCCCCGCCGCCGTTACCCACACGTGCCTGTTTATTTCGGCAAGCTGAAAAATAATATCGTTATACGTGATGTTATTTGAATATTGTAAAAATATTCGAATTATTGTAATCAATCTGAATATCATTGATCAAATTAAAAAAAGGAATACAAAATCGAAAAGAACAAAGAGGGATGAAACGTTACATACCTATAGATATTTATTATATCCGTACTATACGTGATTACCAATTTATTATAATACGTATGGTATATATTTATATTTATATTTATCATACACGGAAATGTATATATATGTGTATATATATGTATATATATATATATATATATATATATATATATATATGTATGTATATATTTCTTTTTTATACGTTTAGTATACGTAGATTGCATATATTTATTTTATTATTTTATTTTATGCAATACATATTTCATTTTATGTGTACTTTTACATTGGATCTTCATTTTATATCTACGATATACGTGAGGTACATTATATTTTACTATATTTCTTGTACTCGATCGGAGTGATTGGTAAATTAAAAAAAAAAAAAAATAAAGAAAAAGAAAGAAACGTGAGATTGTAACAAAAAAAAGAAAAAGAAAAATAGAAAAAAAAATAAAGTATTAGCAACACGATCGTGTGTTACGGTAAACGGAATAGATGGATGAAGGACGGGTAGAGGGGAGGGGAATGCGCTGGGGAGGGGGTAAGAGAGAAATTCGATTTGCCATCATGTAAGTAGCTTACCGTTAATCTTTTGTCTGGATCAACCTCTATCATTCCTCGAAGTAGATTCTGGCATTCCGGTGGTACGAAGTGCGGTATGTAAAACACACCGCGTTTAACTTTCTCTAATAACTTTCTTAGATTATCGTCGTCAAAGGGTAAAGCTCCAACTAAAAGTGCATAAAGTATAACACCGCATGACCATACGTCTGCCTTTCTACCGTCGTATTTTTCTCCCTGTAATGAATGAAAGAATTAGTATTTCTTATTTTTCATTTTTCTTTCTTTTGTTTTCTTTTTTTTAAATATTCTGTTGTTATTGTCGTTGTTGTTGTCGTCGTCGTTGTTATTTTATTACGAAATAATCCGTCCGTCAATAATGAGACATATTTTTCATATGATCAAATTAAGAGACTAACTCTGATCACTTCCGGACAGGCATAATGGGGCGAGCCACAGCTTGTTTCCAACATCGAACCCGCTGGCTGCAACGACGCCATTCCAAAATCCGCTATCTTAATATTGTTCTTCTCGTCCAATAACAAATTTTCAGGCTTTAAATCTCTATGACTGAAAAAAAAGATAAAAAAACGACGAGCGTCTTAGATTTAGCCTTGCGATAGATCCGACGAACGATCGATGTAAGTTTAAGTATGTGTTTAACCCTAGTTGTGTAGGCAAATCTCAAAATAATTTCGAGGTCGTTCAGTTTGGGGGTGCGCTAAAAACCCTGCGCTACACATCCCAGCTTTGAACAGCTGCTGCCATTTGTAACGCAGAATGAATGATTTTGACTCTAAGAAAAAAGAAAAATAATACAAAATACTGTATAATCGTATATCCTTTATACACTCAGAAATAATAATCAGTAAGTTTGAGAAAGCAAATCCAGTTGTCATTAAAAAAAAAAATAAAATTATGAAATCATGTGATGCGCAAATTGTTTTAATTGAGCTCAAAGTTGTTCCGGGGGTGCTCTACACATTTCGTTATATTCTCGATCGAGTGAGCCAATATTACGAAGGTGTCCTTTTCTCCTCTCCTCCTTCACCTTTTTCTCCTCTTCCTCCTTCTTCTCCTTCTTCTTGTTTTACCCCTCGTCTATAAATTGGGTCTACCATCGAGAAGAGAAAATTTATTCGATTGAACTCAGTTTTCCCGATACGCTTTGCCAACTAGGCCTTTTCCGAACTTCATCCTCATCGCGTGCCCTTTGTTTTGCTTCCTTTTACAATTCCCTCCCTCCTCAATCTCTCCCCATCCGCCCCCGCTAAACACTAAGAACGAATCCTTAACCCAATTCGTAGAACTCATATAATAGAGAGACGACAATCGTGTCAGTTAGTCTTTGCGCCTGACGTAAGGATATTACGTATCTACTTTAAATAGATTTCTTAACAAAATGTTATAATAATATGAGGTGTAGGCGATGGAGAAAGAGGGGTTTTTAAATTGTATTTACGCTTTACGAATATCCATAGGTATTTAAATTTAATAGGGTTTTTTTATTTGCATTATTTTATGTCTCAGAATTATTGAATAATTGCGAACGATCGAACGTCATTAATGAGAACAATGCCATAAGATCTCGACTATTAGTATCAAAAAAGAACTTTTGTGATAAATATTTTTCTTCGCATCGAAGACAATCTTAGAAATTTATGATAATATATTGAATTCGTTTTTTTTTCTTTTCTTGAGATCTATTTTAAAATCTTCGTACAACGGACATAGAAATGAAGTTTCCATGGGTGTAACGGAATTTCGATATCTTTTTTTATAATATGAAAAATATAACGGACATATTTTCGTGAAAGAATAATTTTCATTCTCGCTTAATATTCCACAGTCACATTCGTATCGACAATATCGTACATATATTGTTTCATAGAAATGTTTTTTGTTTATTATAAAATTTAATCGATTTAACGGTTAACAGCCGTAATGTTATTGCGTGAAAAAATAAAAAAGAAAATAGATACGGGAGGTCAACTTACCATATGCTATGGCTATGGCAAAAGTCTAATGCGGAAATGATTTGTCGAAAAAATCTTCTGGCCTCTTTCGGCGTTAATCTGCCCTTCTTAACCAGATAATCGAAGAGCTCTCCACCTGATACGTGTTCCAGAACGAGGTATCTATCGTACATAGAGAAAAGAATGAAGAGGAATAAAGGGAAAATAAAGAAAAAAACAAAAAAGAAAAAAGGACAAGAAAAACATACAAAAAGATAGACGTAAGGAGGTCAATGAACTATGTCCTATCAAATTAATTGTTCGATCGATTCCCTTCGTCTCTCTCGAATTAACTTTTGTCGACTTGACATTGAAATAAAGCGAATCGATCGAGGATTATTAAAGTATTATTAACTTTGTAAAAAGAAATAGAAGTTATTTACTCACAGATATTTCTTATTCTCGTAAACGTCCGAAAGGCCGAGAACATGGGGATGATCTATCAGTTTCATAATGGCGATCTCGCGTTCAACTTTCATCAACACGGACTCCGACAATTTTTCGCGGTTGATGATCTTGATCGCTACCTTCTTGCCCAACACGCAGTGGACGCCCAGTTTGACCAATCCTTAAAACAAAGAAGAAAAAACAAATAATAAAAAACTAAAGAATACGACATATATCTTTAGTATGCATATATGGTGATCGTAAAAACAGTATCGACGACAATTTCTCTTAGCTCATATCTTCGAAGTGATAACGTATGACCTATGTTTTTTAAATTTTCAGACAAAAATTATATTACTCTGACTTCTTTATTATATTATTATTATTATTATTATTATTATTATTATATATTACTATTGTGTGTGTATGTGTGTGTGTATATACTACGCTAATAATATTAAATATATACGCATACTATATCAATAATATAACGATAAATTAGTATAATATTGTAGTATGTAATAGCATAGTATAATGTATAATAATATACTATATGTATATTATATATCAGTATAATATAGTATACTGTATTACATTTAGTTTAGTATATTAATTGTATAGAGTATAGTATATTATATCCAGTTTAATATATTATATATAGTATATTATCAGTATAGTATACTAATAAATATTGAAACGGTGATAATAGAAAGATTAGATTATTATATTATTTTTCTTTTTAATGAAATTTTATACTACAAATTATAAATTGAGCGTCAGTATGTTGTATTATTATGAGTAATAAATATTGTCTTCTTCCTTTTCTCTGACTGTTCGACGATTCTTTCCCCATGTGAATGAACACACGACATTTTCAAAATACACGAACGATCCTAAGTGCTCTCTCGTGTTTTGATTGAATGATATTATAATAATAATAAGAAAAAGAAATAGAAACGTTCAAAATCATACGTACTCAAATTTCTCTTAGCCCACTTTAGCCTTTGAACCTTCGACTTATTTGTCAAGGGGGTTCACAATTCTATGTTGCTGGAGATATAAATGCACACGTGCGCGGACGCACGTGTGTGTGTGTATGTGTACAAAACGTCATCTACGTACATAAACATCCTTCTTCTTCGAGTGGTCTCAAGTTTCTACCACTTAAACATTATATAATAAAAAAAGTTTCGTGAAAAGTTTTCACTAATATATATATATATATATATATATATATATATATATATATATATATATTCGTCAATTTTTCATAATTCTTTTTATTGTTTCGATACATACATTAATTATAATATATTGTTTATACTTATGCAATATAGTGCGTTAATATTTATATTTATTTTAATATTTTTTTTTCTTTTTTTTCGTATTTTTCTATGTACTCTTATATTGTTTATTTTCACGATTCGTTCGCATTGAATATTATTTTGGTAACACGTTTAACGCCATTCCCAATATTACCCATCAAAATTTTTTCCAAATTTAAATTTTGCGATGCTTCTGATTGATTTTCTTTTTTTTTGTTTCCTCTTATTTTCTATATATCCTTGGACTAAATTTAATCTTTTATTTCTGTACTTTTGGAAAAACATGAAAGATTAGTGTATAATTTATATACAATAACATAAGATAATTTATTATCAATTAAGATAATATAGTATCAATAATAGTTATCGTATTAGTATCAATTTGCATGAGTTAATAACGCATAAAAAATATCTATAAACTCTATAATATAGAATATCGCTTTAAGTTAGTACATAATATATGTAATTAACTACGTGTATAATATCATTGGAATGAGAATACAAATTAAACGTTTACGTAAAAATTCGTACTAATTCTTTTGAGACATTAATATTAATACGATATACTTTACATCGTCGTTGAATATTCAACGACGCGATTATCTTCTTTTTGTTTTTTCTTTATTTTTTTTTATCATTCGTTTTCTTTTCCATCAAAGTCTAACGAATTCGATGGCATTCTCGAACGATGCAAATCTTGTTACATTTCCTTTTTCTACTTAACGAAAAAATAATGTCCTCTCTTCTCTCTCTCTCTCTCTCTCTCTCTCTCTCTCTCCCTTTCTTCTTTCTCCTCTTATTCCTTCTTTTTCTTAATAAAAAGCAAAGATACGATTACGGAAGGAAGTAAGAGGATCGAGGAGGAAGATATCGTTTGTAGTTTCCTGTTATCAAGTGTTACACCGTAAAACGTTTGATCAATATAATAGAAGTACAAAGGACAAAAGCGAAACCCTCGAAGAAGCTGATAACGTCTAACGAAATTGGAGAATTAAATGCTTTAACAGATTCCGA
>OU426998.1:7928948-7946448 GCA_911387935.1 Dolichovespula saxonica | reverse complement strand
TACGTGCATGCAGTTCGTCGTTTTATCGTCCAGAAAATATGTAAAACACCGAGAAGCCCCTGTTAGAAATGTCTCTTGGAAAGTTTCGTACTTAAATCTATGTCATAGTGTCGACTCGCGACGTCCATTCAAGTAATTCGTTTTACTTGATGTTTTCTGCGTTTATAATACATATATACTTACGTACCTATGTAATATAGATATGTACATACGTACCATACACAAGTATATAAAAACTTAATTCATTTAATCTCTTATCATCGTTCTTTTACTATTTAGTAAAAAAAAAATAATTTTTTTTTCCTCATACACACACACACACACACATATACATGTACATACGTATGCATATACGTGTATACAAGTTCAATGATTATGTTCTTGGCACATCGTCGAAGAAACACGAAAGTCTCTACGTGTAAGGTTTCAATGATATTTATTAATCCGATTGAACACCTTTCCTTCGACCGTAATTCCGCTACGCGAATTAGATAACAAAATGAAACACACCAAAACGATTAATCAAATTTTCTAATAATTAACTAACGGAAGACCTACGTATAATATATGTTTAACGTAGATACATCGTTTCATAATCGGACGATTAAATTCGTGAAAGAATAAAAATAAAGAAGAAAGAAGAAAGTAAAACGTAAAACGTAACACCGACGTGAAAAAACGTTTCAAAAGTTCGAGAGTAGTTTTTTCCTCGGTTTTCTCTCGTTTCGAACACCTTTTTCACGGATCGCGAACAAAAACACGTTTCTCTTTTTTTATTTATAAATTCTATCAAGTCTCGCACTGAAATGTATATTTTCATGTAGTATTTATGCATTTCGATGGACAATTTTTGTGCGGCAATAAAGGTTAATAAAAAATAAAATAAAAAAATTAAAAGATATAAAAGAAAAAAAATTAAAAATTACAAAAAGATATAAGAAAAGAAACTATATGCCTTCTCTTCTGTCTGTCCCTGTTTATTACCTTTTGAGAAATTACGCAAAGATGTGCAGATCTTTATACAAAAAAATTTATGAAATTCCATCTTCTTGTTCTCTCTCTCTCACTCTCTTTCTGTCTTTATTTCTCCTTCTTTTTCATATCTTCGTCGTCGTAGACGAGATAGACGACCGCGGAATCGAATTATATTTCGATATTTTCCCTATTACCTGCGAGCTTCATCAAATTGTCGCTAGGGCCAATCCGATAGAACGTTCGACGGTGTTCTCTTTTCCCTTGTTCTAACGAGGTTACGTATAGGTGACGTGCACACTGGAATTACATTAAAAAGGAGGAAGGGGAATAAGGAATGGAGTATGTGAGGTGGAAAGGGAATGAAGGAGGAAAGGGATAACAGATGTTTCAAATATGTGTATGTTTATATATACATATGTGTGTGTGTGTGTGTGTGTGTGCGTGCGTGCGTGCGTGTGTGTGTGTGTATTGCATATATCCATTGCAGAAATAAAATTATTTTCATGTGTGAACACGTACACGCGTTGCAAGTGCATAGTACCACTCTAAAGAAATAAAATAAGTTCGTAAGTTTTGACTTATTAAAGTAAGAAGTACATACTTACAGATATATATATATATATATATATATATATATATATATATATATATATATATATATATATATATATATAAGAAATAGATGAGAGGTTCGAAATGTCTGGTATTTCGTCTATAGATGCACTTACGTACGATACATGTATGATGCATGTATGTATGTATATATGTATGTATACATATATATCTGTAGAAAAAGAGAAAGAGAGAGAAAGGAACTAAATCATGTCGTTTGGTGAACGAAGATATTATTTTCGAAAAGATTTTGGCAATTGAAATAGGTCAAATACAGTTCTTACGCAAAATCTTTGCCAATAGTACTATAGTTACGTTTATCTTGGAGTAAATCGGGAGAAAGATGGAGAGTGAGTGAATGAGTGAATGAGACAGAGAGAGAGAGAGAAAGAGAGAAAGAGAGAGAGAGAGAGAGAGAGAGACAGAAAGTTAGTATTTATTGTTATCTTATATATTACCGTTATTTTTTATTTTACGGAAAAGAAAATGTTGCAGGATAAAATAACAATGTTTCAAGAGCTACATCTGACGATGAAAAGAATATTCCTCTCTCAAGATAATTATTCTAAATGAGATTTCCAAATTGTCGATATTTTTTTTTTTAATAGAACCCTATGATCACAATCTTTCTTTGTACGAATCGATTTGTATAATAAATTGAAGTACAATGTCGAAGAAGGTTTTGTTCGCGAGATATTTTGAAAAAAAATTGTCTAGTGATTCACGCCATTGTAACAAGGCATATATATATATATATATATATATATATATATATATACACATGTATGTATGTATGTATGTATATGTAATTTTTTTCTTATTTAGTCGATATTGAAAAAGACAAATGTAAGAGGAAATAAATTAATGCCTTCAATATGATGAACGTAAATATTAATTCACGAACGTATAGTGCCATAATACATGTGCACGTTCATTTACAAGAAGAAAAAGAAAAAAAAATTTATATATATATGAATAGGAAAAGAGAGAAAAAGATAGAAATTTTTGATGAATTTAATTCTATTATTAATTTTTTCGTCGGTTTGTTTTAATATTTGATATTACAAATCATCCGATAACACACATGTGAAAGATTTCCACTGGACGAAAACGTAATTTAACGATGAAAATGTTCGAAAGGAGAGTTACCGAGAAAAATTTAAATACCTGTGACCCTTACGACAGGATATAACGGGTGCAGACGTACGAACCATCTCGCAGTGCGTTGTTACCCGGTACCCTTCAACGGAACGTAATAACAGAAGGGTGCACGGAAGTACACGCTAGCCGCTTTATTATTCAAAGTGTTTACAATGTATGAAACATAGTCGACGTTGTATGTATATATATATACACACATACATGCATACACACATATACACATACCCACACACTATATATATATATATACATGTAATATAGATATACGTGTATGTATGTGTTTCTTTCTCTCTCTCTCTCTCTCTCTCTCTCTCTCTCTCTCTCTCTCTCTCTCTCTCTCTCTCTCTCTCTCTCTCTCTCTCTTTCAATGTGCATATGCTCGATATTGAAATGCTCGTGAAAACAACATCCATACTTTTCACTCTCGGATTTGTAAATAAACGCAAGAGTTGAACGTTATTCGTAAGGGAGAAAGTAATGGTAGGAAATAAAAATTCCAGCGGATTCTAACTAGAGTCGGATTAACATCGTCAAATGTGAATATATAAAAGGTGTAATTATTTTTTTTCGGGTTATTTCTTTTTCGTGCACTTTATCGCCCAGATTCAATCGACCTTCAAAATTTCTTTCTTATGTTAAGACTAAATTTAATTGTAAGAACAATCAAGCTCTTCTTCTTCCCTTTGATTATTACCGAACTTATATGATTATGAATATTATTATATTTATATATATATATATGTGTGGGTGTGTATACGAATTATGATTTTATATATATATATATATATATATATATATATATTATACATTTATATTTATTTATTTATTTACTATTTATATATATTTATTTCTAATATATTTATAATAGATAATATGGAATATAATATAAAAATACTTTACTACTTTTTCATGTCTCTTATTGGTAATAGATATGGTATGAAATAATAAAACGTATGTGAAACATTTACGTCTCTTTGATAACATTTTGATTCATAGCAGGTAACGGAAGAGCTGAGGGAAAGGTGAATGCTTTTGAATCTTTTAACGTTCCTTGAAAGGTCCATTTGCAATGGCTACGAGGTTTCTTTCGTAAAGCATGGCTACCATCACCACTACTATCGTCCTTAGTTTTTTCGTTGGATAGAATAAAAAGATATTCTATTGCGTTCGAATTCATTCGTGAGAAATTACATGCGTGCCGTAAAGATACGGCAAACAGTGAATCCGTATGTGAATTCTTTCATTTTGTATTCTATTTTATTTTGATGGGAAGTATAACCCATAGTGAACATAGTAGACAAACTATATATCACAAAAACTATACGTAAATATATTTCACAATATAAATTTGTATTCGATTAACTCAGTAGAATCCTATTTCTTTGGTTTATTCTGAACGAAAAAATTATCGAATTTGATAACACGTACAAGTAAAATTTATAATTAATAAATATCGATTTCTACGATACGAACTAAGGATTAGTTTTTTAGAAGTGAAAAAAAAAATAGAAATAATATTCAAAAAGGATTGAGATATATCAATACACGAGCCGATCATACGTCAAAACGATCAACTTTAAACAAAACGATAATTAAAGTTAAAATTCATAAATTTGTATACATTGTACATTGTTTTATTATTCAACATCGAAAGACATACAAACTTTTACGTCATTCAATAAAATTAAGACTGTCATTATTAAAGAAATTTATTTAAAATATAATAGTTTTAAACGTCGATCGATCAAATGTTTTGGTATTAAAATGAAAAGAAAAAAGTAAAAAAGGAAAAAAAGAAAAATTAGAAAATTCGAGTTAATCGCTACGACCAGTAGAACCTCCTCTCAATTATGATTTCAAATTTACATGGAATTACGAAGGATTTAACGGAAATAAAATAGAGAGAAAGAGAGAGAGAGAGAGAGGAGAGAGAAGAAAAGGAAAGAAAAGATAATCATTAATATTCATGATCAACGATTCGTAAAAATCATTGGAAAATGGAAGATTTTCAAAAGGAAATTCTTTTTAAGTTAAAGTAAAGGTGTGCTAAAACCAAAAAAAAAGAAAAGAGAAAAATGACGCAATTATTGTGATTGGTATTCGTACAGAAGTTATTTAAAAAAAAAGGAAGAAGGAAGAAGAAGAAGAGGAAGAAAAGTGGCGTAATAAGTTTCGTAATTACGCGAAATACAAGATTCATACATATGTACGTACATACATACATACATACATACATGTATATATATATATATATATATATATATATCAACATGCACGAACGTTAACTCAGTGTCACTACGAGACAATGGAATATCGATGTAAATAGTTAACGCCTACACGACATCTATATGAATCTCATGTGTGCGGTTAATCACACCTTACCGAGAGAATAACGTTGCACCGATTCATCTCTTTAGTCTACCACCTTCGATCCTATTGATTTTTCGCGTCACGCCCATTCGTCCAATCCGCGTTGCCTCTTTGCTGCACCGTTTAGTATCTCTCTCTCTTTCTCTCTATTCCTCTCTCTCTCTCTCTCTCTCTCTCTCTCTCTCTCAAGAGAATAGTACTGTAACTATCGTGTTATAATTCTTTCATTAATGTCTTCATCGATTGCTTTGGTTCGACCATTGTATATATACACGTTAATATACGTATATCTGTAAGTATAGTATACGTATACGTGTATATATATATGTATATATATATATATATATATATATATATACATATATATATATATATGTACAAGTACATAATATACAATACGAGGTTATAATTCAAACCATGCTTGATAGCACGACGACCAGCAATTTCATTACTCATTCCTTGAGTAAGGAATTTAGACCATCGAATAGAATTCATTGATCATTTATTTAACATATCTTATTGTCACCATACCATGATCGACCATAAATTTTATTATATGTATATATTAAATTTATTATTTTAGATTATTCGTGATAATATTTAGATATATTGTGATTGTATATATATATATATATATATATATATATATATATATATATATATATATATATATTTGAGATTATTCGTTATAATTATGATATCTTTAAGTTCAATGATAATCCAGTTTAATCATTAAAAGAATTAGGTCGTTCGAGTGTCATCCTATGTTATTTTTGTTTGATATGTTAAATTTTTTTTTATAAGAAAGAACGTATGAGAGAGAGAGAGAGAGAGAGAGAAGCGATGTATTTTTGATACTATTGACGATAATAATACACTATTGATGATAATATTAATCAATTGTAATTTTTAGAAGAAGTAGGCTGATCAAATATCAACCTAAGCTAATTTTGTTCATTACATTCGTTGTGTTCATAAAAAAAGGTACATACGAGAGAAAATTGATCTGCTTTCTGATAATTTTATCAATACTCATGATAATCCGAATAATATTCGTTATAAATCGAATTATCGCTGTATGAGAGAGAACCGATCCATTTTATTATAACGTTATTACCATTAAATGATATAATCCGAATAGATGGGCGAAAAATTTATTCTTATTTATTGTTAATTTATTTCGTAATATTCGAACAAAATCTCGCTCGTGACAATCTTTAAGGATTAACGTTCAACTAATGTTATCTTTTCTACGATTCGTTACGTTCCGATAATCTCCTCGTATATTTATATACATTAACTACACTTCTATTTACGTACTTACACACACACATGCGTATGTATGTATGCATGTATGTATTTATCTATGTACGTATCTTTGTATCTACACGTACGTACGCACGTACGCACGCACACGTTTGTTTTGTTTAGACCCTAAAACTTTTCTTATTACCAACGTGGCTCTGTTTATATACATTGCTTTTGTTTTTCGTGGATTTTGACCCCGATAACGTTAGAAGAACATGTTTCTCGTTCGAAAGGTTCGCTCGTGTGGTTGATCTTCCTCTTATTTTTCTATTTTTTTTCTTTTTTTTTCTTCCTTCTTCTCTCGATCGAGTAAAAATGTTGTTTACGCGAACTTTTAGCGAAATGCTACAATGTGACAAAATGAATTCGAGTAAATACAAAAGGCAAGTAAAAGAATCTGTTTTAGTGACTTCCTCAAACGTACTAGATACGCAAGGTGACGTAATCTTGTTCAAATTGCCAGAGAGAGAGAGAGAGAGAGAGAGAGAGAGAGAGAGAGAGAGAAAGGGAGGAAGAGAGAGAAAGAGAGAGCAAGAGAGAAAAAGAAATAGGTAGATAGATAGATACATAGATAGATAGATAGATAGATAGAGAGAGAGAGAGAGAGAGAGAGAGAGATCGTAAAAGCGAATACCTTCGAGAGGGATGGCTTCTCGATTCACTTTTATTTCCTCGATATTTGGAACGTCGCAATAAATTCGTTATTTCTCGCCTTTTATAGAGAACGTAGAAATAGATAGATGTCAACAAGATTTATCTAGTTCCTCTTTCGTAAATACGTACATATATATATACATAAATTAGTACATACATATGTATGTACTTTTTGTACGTACTACGTGCGTACGTAAATGTTTTGTTAAAAACGTTTTAAAATTACTTTTTTTTATAGGTAGAATATTCTCTATCCCAACGATAAAAGGCCCGATCTTTCTTCCGTTTCGTTTATTTCTCCGACTGATGTTGCGTCGGAGAGACTATCAAAAGGCGTCGACTACTATTCCTGCTTATATAGTATCTCTTTGATACGGTCTAGCTATTGTTCTTTAGAACAAAAAACAAAGAGAGAATGCCACGACTAATACATTATGACCTATACACTGCTGGCTGATTGCTTTTGTATGTATGTACGTATATATGTACGTACTATGTGTGTAATACGTAAATTAACCCTAAACAAATGTGAATTTTTTTAAAGCCACTTCAATTCTATATTTTCTTATTTAATTAATTATATGTATATATATATATATATATATATATATATATATATATATATACATATAAAATTAACAAAATCTTATTTATTTTTTTATTGATCGATAAAAAAAAAGTGTTTGTTAAGATTTTATTTTTTTTTTTCAATTAATCGAATGCCTTGCATTGTTATATATATATATATATATATATATATATATATATATATATATATATATATATATATATCACAACATAACATTTTTTTTCGATGAAAATCGAAATCACGGTTGAATTACTTCAACATAAATGAATGTGTTATTGACAAGTACGAGAAAGATAAAGAATGATCGTTATGATATTTCCATAGATCCTATCGTAGTTCTGTTATTGATGTTTTCTAAAAAAAAAAAGGAAAAAAATAAAGGCTAAAAAAAGAAAGAGAAAAAAATCAAACGACATATCCTTCATGCAGGATTAAACGAAACGTGTCAGAGAATAGCATTTGCCGAGTGTGTACGTACGTATTGTTAACACCCTTTTCTCTTTTTCCTTTTTCTCTTTTCTCTCTTTCTCTCTCTTTTTTTTTCAACGTACACTCGAGCCCGCGAATAGCCTTTGAGAGGTATTTTAGGATTGGAGGAAATCGCGAGTGGATTAATTCGATCCATCGTCTTTCGAATTGTGTATTTTGAAATGAATACTTATCATTATATTTATTTACTCTTTCTAGTAATTCTAAGAAATCAATCGTACTTAATCTTATCGTATATTCAAGTGAAGTCCATTTTCCTTTCTCTCTCTCTCTCTCTCTCTCTCTCTCTCTTTGTATATATGTGTGCGTGTGTGTATATAGTTATGAACAATCAAAACGTGTTGTTTGTCGTTCGATATAAAGACGAGGTTTACTTATTTCCCAGTTAAGTATATAACTTCAGTATAAACTATCAAAGCCCGTTCAAAAACGTTGTTGAAATTAATTTTACAAACGACAAAGATGTCTCTTTATATGTTATATGCATATATATATATATATATATATATATATATATATATTAGTAAAACGAGTAGTACAAGTGCAATCATAGTAGGATAACAAGTTCAATTTATTCGTTACTAATCGCGCGTTAATTAGAACTAACGTGTGACTCTATGCGCTTCAATTCGTGTATATATAATATATATATGCATACGTATATACGTTGTGTTAATGCATCGTATAACCGACGAAGTCACGATCGTATTGCTCGAAGGGTTGATACGATTCCTCAACGTTGACACTTGTCAAGAGAAAATTTCTAGGGAATTTCATCGAATCAGTCTCTAACGTAGGAAAAACATATGTGTGTGTGTGTGTATGTATATATAGGTAGTAAAAAGATATAGATATATGGTTATCGTGTCTATAAGACACGTGTATCTACATGGTCCACTTTCCACTTTCCAGGGTCGAATATTGTCTCTCTCTTTCTCTTTCTCTCTGTCTCTCTTTCTCTCTCTCTCTCTTTATGTCGTACAGATTTCCAAGAAAAGAAGAAATAGAAAGAAAGAAAGACAAACCGAGAAACTTAGTCGAAATTCGATCAAAGATATGTAAATAAATATTGTATTTTCTTTTCCTTCTTTTTTCTTTCTTTTTTTATAATTTCGTACAAAGGATTGTTCTCAAAACGGGATACAAAAGGATATATATATATATATATATATATATATATATATATATATATATATATACATAAAAAAGGGATATAGGGACTTACCGGTCTGCCCTTTACCCAAGGTCTTTTCGAGGCGATAAGGGCCGACATACTGATGAGTCTCCTGGGTGTTGGACCCGACGGGGCTTTCCTTGCCCTGCATCGCAGCCGAACCACTTTCTTCTTGGTCCGCCAGGTTGAATAGTTTATCCCGCGACTTCGCGGGTTCCTTTTTGAACCTTGATTTCGTATCCTTATTACACTGGCTTTCCTAAGCCTATCTTCTTCCTCCCCCCGTCTCTCTCTCTTTCTCTTTCTCTCGCACGTTTCCTCTTTTTTTTTCTATCACCTCACGTCTTTCACTATCACTTCCTTTTCGCACCTTTTCTCGATTGTACCGATCGAATCGTCGTGTCCTCGCGCGACATATCCAAAAGAAAAAAGAAAAAAACAGGAAAGAAAAAAGAAAGAAAGAAAAAAGGAAAAGGAAAAAAAGAAAGAACAGAACTCTATTCAGTCCTTAAGCACGAACTTAACACACGCGTATACTTTTAACTCGAGAGAGAACACATATAGGTATATATACATACATACATATATATATATATATATATATATATATATATATATATATATATATATATATCACTTATTATTGGTTGGACGTCGTAAATTCTGACGGGATTTACTTTCTCCTCGGGAATAGATAGAATATATTCAATGTTAGTCGAGATAATCGAGTAGGAAAAATGAAGGAAAAGGGAAAAGAGATTGACGGAGAGGAGATCAATGTGGGGGTTGTTAAGATGGAATTGGGAAGGAGATCTCCTGGGCCGGTTGAGCTAGAGAGAGAGAGAGAGAGAGAGAGAGAGAAAATGTTAGGAACGTGGAGAAAAACAATAACGGAAGTGAGAAGGGAAACGAAATAATTAAGTAAGAACTAAGAGAAACGAAAAACAAACGAAAAAGGGAAGAAAAAATAAGTAAATGATCAATTGATTGAATAAATAAAAGTAAACAAAGAGAAAATGAACGGAAACGATAGTTAAAGTAACTTTGTCGATCAGATCGAGTCACAGCGATGATTTACTTCTTTTCTTCCTCGTCGTCGTCTACGTCGTCGCGCCTCCTCGTAGCTGCACCTAACAGGCAACATCGCGTCTTCTTCTTTCTCCTCTTCCTCTTCCTCTTCCTCTTCCTCGTCTTCCTTTTCCTCTTTTCCCACTTCTTCCTTTTCTTCGTCCTCTTTTACTTCTTCTTCTTCTCCTTCTTCTTCTTCTTCTTCTCACGTGAACAACGATGACGTTAACGACGACGACAATGACGACGACGACGACGACGAGGAAGACGACGTGGACGACGGCGACGTAGACGGCGACGTAGACGTTAACGTAAACGACGTAGACGGCGACGTAGATGTAAACGTAAACGTTGACGGCGGCTTAGACGTTGACGATAATAATTTCGATGCGGGACGTGTTTTAACGAATTCAATAACGACGTCTCTTACGAAATGATATTCCCTGGACGAAGTCACCTTCGACGCCATTGTTTTTTAGCACCAGGGTAACGTTAACTTATTTATTTTCGTGCACGAATCGTCCTGGATATTTTAGACTTGGACGATCGAATCGAATTGAATAGAATGACGACGACGAACGAATAACGATGACGACGACGACGACGATTTCTCGAAATAATCGAGAATAATCGTTACTTTATCGTTATACCATTAGATATTTATTTCTATAGTAATCTTCGATATTCGTCAAAGTTAATTAATTAATTAATTAATTAATGGATTGATTAATCAATCTATTTATTTATATTTTTCCTCTTTCCTTCTTTATTTCTTCTTCCTCGAAGAAATCTTTCGCACTAAGTGGACGGAGTAAAGGTGAGAGTAGGAGGGATTGAGAGAAAATTGGAAAAAAAACAAAAAAAAAAAAAGAAAAGAAAGAAAAGGACAAATTACTGAAAAGAAAATCTATATAGAGAAGAGAAAATGGTATACACGTTATACACACTCGCGATATAACCTTCGTTTACTTCGACCGTCGTCCCTCCTCACCCTTTTCTTCCTCCATCCATCCTGTGCGCACTCATACACGTAAACCAACCAACAAGCACAGCCAGGAGCAAACACGAGAGAGCACCTGCAGCACGAGACACGGCACCGTTCTCTCTCTCTCTCTCTCTTTCTCTACGACGCGGCACTAGCCACTGCCACCACGGATCACGATAATCACTAAATTCTCTAGTAGTAACCAGTAGTAATAATAGTAGTTGTAGTAGTAGTAGTAGTAGTAATAGTAGTAGCAATAGTAGGACGGTCCTCTTCCTCTTTATAATAGAACATAGAACCTAGTCTATTCCTCCCTGACATGTTACTCCTCATGAAGTTTACGCCGAGCCAACGCCAATCCGTAGAATTCAAATGATATATCGCGAATTAGATTATGATTAGATCATTGATTTTGTCTTCTTCTTCTTCTTCTTCTTTTGCTCTCAATATACTCTTTTTCTTTTTCTTATTCCTTCCGATCAGTTTCCCCTCTATTCTTTTATATACCTCTCTCTGTTTATCTTCTTCACTCTGTCCGATCTTTCGTGTAATAATCCTTCTTTCTTTTTTTTGTTCCTTTCTTTCTTCCCTCACTTTTCCTTTTCCCCGTTTTCTTCCTTTACTTCCTTCCTTCCTTCCTTCCTTCCTTCCTTCCTTATTTCTTCCTTCCTTTTCTACACTCTTCTCTTATTTTCCTTTCTACTCTTCTCTTTTCTTTTCTTTTTTGTTCACTCGTTTCTCGTCAGGGATCCAGCCCTGTCGTGTACGCGGATGACAGAGCCGACGACGAAGCACGGCGCTCCCAGTTCGATTACGTGTTTGCTATAGAAGGGCTGCCTGCGCGCGCACCCCCACGCCCCCCACGAGATTCAGTTTCTCTCCCTCTCTCTCTCTCTCTCTCTCTCTCCCTCTCCTATTCCTTTCTCTCTCCCTCTCCCTCTGTCCTTCTCTCTCTCTCTCTCTCTCTCTCTTTTTCTTTCTAATTCTCTATTTCTCTCTCTTGTACACGTATTTCACCCTCTCTGGCGCGCGCCACGCGAGCGCAGCAGCAGCCTTCGGTAGGGAGTCAGACGACCCGGCTTTGGAAAACGTGGCGGAAAGACTCTTCTTGGCCGGTGTTGGAGCCGTCTGTCGGGGGTGGTTTCGACCACAGCGTCGGTACGAGCCTAACTTTTTCTGGTTCGTGTCTGTGATGTTCACAGAGAGAAAGAAAGAAAGAGAGAAAGAGAGAGAGAAACGGGGGGAAGGGGGGGTAGCAAAAAAGGGGAAGTGATGCGTTAATTCAATTCCGATTACATTTTGTTGATGTTTTTTTTCTCTTTCTTTCTTTTGTTTTTGTAGAAAAATATTGATTAGTCTCGTATTTCATATTTATATGCGTATGTATATATCTCTGTGTGCGTTAATAGTTATTTATACAATTAATGTTAACCATAAATCGAGAATGCAACCATTTGTTTAATAAATACACGTAAATTCACATGGATATGTTGATGTTCATTTATGATGACTTTTTTTTGGGGGGGTGGGAGAGGGAAGGGTGACAAATCGATCGGTTTTCTATTTTTTCTTATTAATTATTTTTATAATTAATGTTAATTATAAAATAAGAATGTATTCGTTTGTTTGATAAATGCACGTAAATACACGTGGATATAAGTATTGATGTTTGTTCAAGACTTTTTTTTTCGTAAGGAGAAAAATCGATCGGTTTTGTATTCTCGTTTTTTATATGATCAATGTTAATTACAAAACGTGAGTAAAATCGAAAATTCGATAAATATGGTAATATCCACGTGTATCCGTATTCATTAAATTTTTTATTAATGTATTTTGTATATTTATTAATATTAAAATTTATTCGAGAACAATCTTTGATTTTGTAATAAGTAAAAAAAAAAGAAAAAGAGAAGAATAGTCATTCATCTAATTAATATTAATATTATTATTATTATGTTATTATTCCTCATATAGTTTCGATAGTGTGTAAATATTTTATACATATATTTTATGTATGTCTTATAAATATTTATTATATATATATATAAATATTTATAAAATATATATATATATATATAAATATTTATAAAATATATATATATATATATAAATATTTATAATATATATATATATATATATATATATATATATATATACATACATACACACACACACACACACATACATATGTATATAATGTATACATGTATCGCAAAATTACGCACTGCGAAAATCGATAACGTTAGCTGGACGTTTAGTTACCTTCAATGTAGATGATCGATAAGTTTGAACGAATTTAACTTTAATGAAAACGATTTTGTCCGTTACACCCATCTATGTATGCCAAACGAAATGTTTCAATTTCTCTTCCTGTGATAGTTGTCCCGTAACACAAACCGTGAGATTTTTTTTCAAGCACTCGTCATTCTGCAATTCATTATTTTTATCACGTATGTATGTATGGATATATATATGTACGTATGCACGCATATACATATCTACCTACGTACGTACGTATGACCTGTTTCATAATAAAATCTCGAGCATCATATATTTTTTTTGTCTACTGTCTAGAATCATCCAGTACGTAGATACATTGCTTAAAATTATGAAACGAGAATCATCTCTCTTTCTCTCACTTTCACTCACTCTCTCTCTCTTCTCTCTCTCTCTCTCTTTCTCTCTCTGTTTCTATCTCTTTCTCTTTCTCTTTGTCTTTCGAATAGAAGGAAAATTGCGTGATACTACTGTGCGAATATCTCTCAGTAATGTGAGATCGCGTGAGACGGGAAAAAGTCGTCGACCTAGGCGCAGAGACAAATCACTGTGCTTAGATAAAAAAAAAAAAACCACTGAGAAGAAGATGAAACGATGGGAAAAAAAGGTACGTTTCAGAAAGTTAATGCTTTATTCGTCTTTATCGCATGAAAAGGTAAAAAAAGATAAAGAAAAAACAAGACAACGCATAAGAATAATACTATTCCATAAATACGTCTAATTAAAACATTTCATTGGATTCTCATGAACTTACTATTCCGACCGATTTACTTTATTTAACACTGTAGAGAAAAGAAAAAAAAAAGAAAGAAAAAGATTTTTTTACCTTTTTAAGATCACCAAAGTAATTTTCCTCACTGTCGATGATATAAATTCTTTTGGATTTGTTCCTTTTGAAAGTTGTACTCATCGGTACGTGTTAAAAAATTTTCAATGTATCGCACGAGGACAAAACGAAGAAGGACTACTACGTCTATTAATTCTTTTTTCTTTTTTTTTATTATTTTTTCCTTTTTTTTCCTTCCCACTTCATCGTCCGAAACCTGCGAGTGAGTTGGTATTTCATATATTTCAGATTATCTTTAACGTTAACCCGAATAAAACAGAAACGTATGAAACAATCAGA
This sequence comes from Dolichovespula saxonica, assembly GCA_911387935.1. NCBI lineage: Eukaryota > Metazoa > Arthropoda > Insecta > Hymenoptera > Vespidae > Dolichovespula > Dolichovespula saxonica. The sequence goes on along the minus strand of OU426998.1, from coordinate 7,931,660 downwards.
CGGAAGAAAATTTCGTGGTATTGGACTATAAAAGAAAAAAAAAGTACATACGGTATATACGGGGTAGTTCACGTCATGTCGAAAAATTGGAATATCTCGTGATCAATTGGGGGAGCCATTAAAAAAAGCAAAAAAAATTTCTTTCACTTTTATGACCGAATTTTTATTATCTCTGTTTATGTTTCACGAATTATCGACTTGTAATAAATGAAGTTTGTTTCGTAAGAAACTCTGATTTAGTAGAGCAGCGTGCAACTTAACAATCGATAAGCAGTATTATACCCCTTAGAAATTCAAAAATTTATAATATAATTTATAATATTTTACAATAATAAAAATGGCGGTACATCATCGAACTGTGAAAGGAATATTATATTGTTTCGTTAAAAAAAAAACAAAAGAGGAGAGAAAAAATGAATTTGACTTTAAAATTTATTATAATTTATTTCAAAGTCAAATTCATTTTTTGAGATAAACGGGGACACCCTGTAGATATAAAATGCCTTCCTAGCAATCTTGTGATAAACTTGATCAAATTTGAATTATATACGAAATGTATGTATATACATATATACATACTGCATACATATATACATACATGCATATATATATATATATATTTTATATTTATTTAGAGAATTTTTTTCCAAAGGATTGTATAAATAGACGAGATTGTAAAATCTACCCACGTTATGGAATGCGAAATAAAAACTGAAATAATTTCGTTCTAGTTATGAATTTCACATAAATATCGCCGGTATCACGATTGAAATTCTGCGGAATTATCATATAAATTATAGATTAAAAGCGTCCGCGAATTATATACGCGAATTTAAGAAAATTTTCATATCGTTGCGGCGAGAAGTTCAACGAGGGATCATGTAATATTCACCGATAGGATTATATGGATTATACGATACAGTCAGACATGCTAGTCATAGCTGTGGATACCTAAACGGTTAATCGTTCACTAATATCAATTATTACGAGCAAAGTGGTATGATATTCGTTAATGTTGTTGGTATGATCAAAACGTAAAAGAGAAAAAGAAAAAAAGAAAAAAGAGAAGAAATAGAAAGAAATAATCTCTAACTAGCGATCTAGGGTAAATGATTCCGAGAACGAGAAAGCGACGTTGTTGCGAAAAGATGTACAATAAAAAAACCGTAAAAAATTAAAAAGAAAAAAAAAAGAAAGACATAAAAAAGTAAAGAAAGAAAGATGATCGCGAAAGGCACACGATTCGTAGTCAAAAAGGATCGACGTAAACGATTAATTCACGTTCTTCTTTTGACAATATATGAATTCATTAAACGCAGTTAAACACGTAGACGACGAGGAAGAAAGAGGATGATCATTTAACGGAGCTACTTTTCTCGATGAGACGTGCGTATAAATATGCGAGGAAAATTACCCTCCACGCGATGGCTTAAGTTCCGAGGACATTCTCGTTGGTTGGGGGTGAAGTGGGGGTGGGTAGTGGAGTGGGGAGAGGGGTAGTGGGTTTATGGGAAGTGGGGAAGATGGGAGAGAAGGGGGCGAGAGAGAGAGAGAGAGAGAGAGAGAGAGGGTACGAATGCAATATAGATCGACGAGAGGTGCGGAGGGAAAGGTAGGAAGGTAGGTAGGTAGGTACGTGGATAGGTAGGAAGGGATGGAGGAACGAAGAAAGATAGGTTGAGAGTTAGAAATGAGTGCGAGAGAGAGAGAGAGAGAAAGTAGAGAGGCCGAACGTGAGTGCAAGAGAGAAAGAGAGAAAGAGACAGAAAGAGAGAGAAAGAGAGAGAGAACATGACGGTACGATGAAGGGAGAGGATAAGAGGGATAGAGAAAGACAGAGCGAATGAGTAAGAGAGAAAGAAAGAGAGAGAGAGACAGAGAGAAAAAGACAGAGAGAAAGAGAGAGAGAGAGAGAGAGAGAGAGAGTCGGTGGCACAAAGAGGAGGGTGCAAACCGAGGATCGATAGGTATATAGAGGAGTAGAAAGGAACACAGGAAACGTCTGACACCGGAAAGCTCCTGGGAACGGAACATGGCTTCTTTATAGAGCGCGAACTTAGTTTGCTGTTATTTTTTTTTCTTTTCTAATTTTTCTTTTTTTGGTTTACTTGCTCTTTCTTTTTTTCAGTTAAAAAATTTTTTTTTCTTTTCATTTTACTTTTCATTCAAATTCGTACGTCCATATTGATTATAGGGACTTCAGGTATCAACAATTATAAGCGATTTCGAAAGGAAATTATTAAAACGATATTCAAAATGGTAAAACCCCTACCCATACGGGAAGTTAATTATATTTACTACGAACGATGATTGATTTCATTAATCCCCAATAAAACGACGAAGTAGATTTTCATTAATGTAATTTTTTTTTTTCTAACGGTACAGAGAGATATAGGATAAATTATCCGATATGTGTGTAAGATAGGTGATAATCATCTTTAGATATGACGCATGATACTTCCTTTTTTTCTTTGTTTCTCGTTTTATTTGTGAAATAAAGTGAGAGAGAGAGAGAGAGAGAAAAAGAGAGAGAGAGAGAGAGAGAAAGAGAGAGATGGGAAACGGAAGAGATAGACAAGATTTTCCGATCGGGTGATATCTATGTACGTACGTACGTACATACATACATGCATACGTTTTCGCAAATAGATCTGTTCCGTTCAGTTTCCCATGGAAACCTTGAACAAGGGAGGAAAATAAATTGGTAAACAG